>JAPYZC010007604.1:0-14935 GCA_030522665.1 Ichneumoninae sp. A BG-2022a | reverse complement strand
GTTGCCGGGTAATTTGTTAACCAATTAATTTTTTGATGAATTTGTTAATAACATTTTGCAATTATTATTATGCAAAGTTAATCTTCTCAGTACCTTTAGACTACATTATTTTTTCAGATTTTTACACCATCAAGAACTACTTGCAATTTTCTCTTATTGTTGTCGAACTTATGCGAAGTCAGCGCGCAGCTAGACTCCCTCCTTAACACAGTCTAATGAGTAGGGTAGACCGGACCAAAACGGGGACGCTAAGCAATAAAACCTGCTACAAAGATACTGAAAACATAGATCCATTGATTTTTAAACCAAAATTGTATTGGCACCGGTTTTGAAAGGATATAAAAAAAAACCATCTGGGGCAAAACGGGGTACCCTTCGATTTGACTTGCGGCAACTTTTGTTAGCGTCATTATTACCCTATTTTTTCCACGTCGATATGATATTTCACGTCCCCATTTTGCTCCGATTTCCGTCGTTTGTTGGCTATCATGAATCGATTTATTCGATAATTTTGGGTACCCCATTTTGCCCCACGTCGATATGACATTTCATATCCCCATTTTGCCCCGGTTTCCCCTCATAGATACTGATATGAGTATCTATGAGTATGTGTGTGTCTGAGTATCGATGTGAGTGTCCAATCGACATGAACTTTATTATTATGTAGATTTGTTTACAATTGACACGATTTTATTCCAAATCGGGGCTTTTGCGTACCGTTGAGGATTTCAAGTTTTCATGACTGCGCAACTGTACGGTGAATACCCCGTGGCCCATGGGATCTAGTACGAAATACGAGTCGTCAGCGAATGCGGAATCCTTCGGAGGTTTCGTGAAAATCGAATTAAGGGAGTGACAATAACCCTGCATCGACCGGAGAGGATGAAATATCTGGCAACAATTCACCTTCACGTCGTTCCACTCGCAAAACTCGAACGTCTCTTCGCACGGTATTAGAACCTTAAAAAAACAGTTGTTACCTTCAATGAAAAAAAAATTGTTCTTGCGCCGATATTGTAATCGTTATAGGGGAGAGCGGGGCAAAATGGGGCGACGGGGCAAAACGGGGTTTTTGGGCAAAACTAAATTTTCCAATCATCTTTGGATCGGACAAGGTGGCAAGACTGGGCAGAAAAGCCTGATGTATCTGATAGGGCGAATTCGGGCATCCAAAAATTATTGGAAAATGACGTTTTGCCAAAAACCCCGTTTTGCCCCGTTGCCCCATTTTGCCCCGCTCTACCCTAATTATACCGTTTCAGCAAGTTCCTGAAAGGCCGGGCCATCAAGCGGCCCTTTCAAGCCGGGTTGATGACCTAAAGATTGTACGTTCAGCAGTTTCGAGGCCATACCGTTTGGCCATGTCCTGGAAAATAATTTAATGCGCTTGGTTTCAGTTGCGTTATCGGAGTATGTATTTATCTTTTAGTTACTAATTTCTCTTTTAATTTATTTAATTTTATTTTATTTAATTTTTCTTTTAATTATCAGATATAAATCGAATCAGACTTCACGTGTGTACTTCTGCGCAAAGGGTGGGCTTCTGTAAGAGAAGGAATAGCACACGTGTATGGACGGTAGTTCTGCCTTCCAATTCAGATAATTCGTCTCTACGGTCGTAGCGACCGGATAGAGGGAAAATTCGGCGAACACTCCGCAAACCATGACGATGCAACCCCACCAGCTCAGGCCGCAACAGACAATCCAGAAGATACTATAAAATAAACAATTATAATGCATCTTATATCGTTCGTTCCTTAATCGATGGGTTTCTTCGTTAGCTGCTATCGGAATACATTCCAGGGAACAATTTTAAAAAATCTCTAACGTCATTTCCGGTTTGAAAACTTTCCCTTTAAAAACGGAAATTCCAATTTTCAACTTTCATAAGAAAGCCATATGATAATTTCTATTTTCAACTTTTATGAGAAAGCGATATGAAAATGGTAATTTTTAGCGCTTTTCAACGTGAACGTCGTGTTAAACTTTTGTGCAAAAAGGTCATTCAGGTTGAACGCGTAAAAATATACCAACGTCGCGCTTCACTTTGTCGGATCTGTTCCGGCGCGTAAAAATACATGGAATTATGCGCTTCTGAATTTTTTTTTATTGAAAAATCATTTGGACAGATCCTTAGTCATTAGATAGAAAAATGTTGTAACATTTTTCTATCTAATGACCGAATGGTTCTTAAAAAATATTCATTTTATTTGTTGATAACAAACGATTAAGATCGTTTTCTTTTCGTTTCGACGAAAAACGACCTTAATCGCTTGTTATTAACAAATAAATTAACTTTTTTTTCATCACCTGGTCATTAGATAGAAAATGTTATAATCAAGGATCTGTCCAAATTTCAACTCAATAGGAGACATAGATTTTGAGATACGACGACCGTTGTTGATTGATATTTTTCAATAAAACAAACTCAAATATTTTCACAGAATACTTCATAATATTATTTCCGTATATTTCAGAAAAATCGTCATATTTCAAAGATTAAAAGTATTTGTGAAATATTTCGAAGATTTAAAATATTTGCGAAATATTTCAAAGATTAAAAATATTTGTGAAATATTTCTTAAAAATATTTGTGAAATATTTCAAAGATTAAAAATATTTCTGAAATATTTCAAAGATTTAAAATATTTCTGAAATATTTCAAAGATTAAAAATATTTTTGAAATATTTCAAAAATATTTAAAAAATTAAATATATTTCTGAAATATTTCAAAAATTAAAAACATTACTGAAATACTTAAAAAATTAGAAATATTTCTAAAATATTTCAAAAATTAAATATTTTTCTGAAATATTTCAAAAATTAAAAACATTACTGAAATATTCCAAAAATTAAAAACGTTACTGAAATATTTCAAAAATTGAAAATATTTCTAAAATGTTTTCGAATAATAATTTTATATGAAAGGTGACCCAAGTGTTGTGACAGTGTTATATTAATTACTGAATTTTAAAAATCACATACCGTTCCGTCCAATGTCGACCGTCCTCCACGAGATACCTCACTCCGTGTACGCTGCTGTTCTCCAGATATCTCTTCAGCCATTTCCACACAAACCACGCCAAGTGTTTCTTCCCTCGAATTTTAAAAAATTTCCCAAGCTCGACCATTCTCGCGACCAATCGTTCTACCAGTGTGACGCAACGAACATTAAAACAAACCAGGCACTTCCATGCCGCCTGGATCGATTCCGAGCCCTCTGAATAATTAAGTCCGACACCGAGGCAGAATCGAAAAATTGCATGTCGCTCGCTAATTGTTTAAGATCTCGAGATTATCAAAATTGATTTTTCCCGCCTTAATGTCATCAATAATTAAAAAAATATCTCGAATCCACGTCTCGATAGTATCGACAGCCGTCACACCGCACACTCCCTCTCGATTATTCTCGAGATTTTTTTTTCCCCTTTTTGTCTTTTCGGTCCTTGCTGAGAGAGAGCGCGGTCAGCCCGACGACGACACTGGCGCACGAGGGATATGTTTCACACGGCATCTCGTTAACAATCCTCCTTTGAATAGGAGAATTTGTACGTCGGTTAATCGCAATCGTCGTCGCTCGATTATTATAGTTAAAACAAAAGAGGGATAACAAGTTGTTTAAGTGGCGTCACTGCTGGACGGCCGCCCGATTTATCGACACTGTTGAATTCATTGTAATAATAGGTACGAACATAAATAATAACGTGATAATGGCGCTAAACCCGTCGTACGAGGCGATCGGCAAGGGTTTCGTTCAGCAGTATTATGCGCTATTCGACGACCCAGCGCAGAGGCCGAGTCTCATTAACATGTACAATGTAAGTCCATCGAAATTTTTCCGAACCGCAAACGACGATTATAATCTTACATCGTGCACTCTTCTCGTTTCATCTCTTCGAACATCCGCTCCGCGGACCATAACCTTCAATCGGCTAAATCGACGTTTCATTCGCACACTCCTCTTGCAGACGGAGTCGTCGTTCATGTCGTTCGAGGGCATACAGATTCAGGGTGCCATCAAGATAATGGAAAAATTGACTGCAAGTATTACGATGCGAAAATCATCGATTTTTTTGTTTTTGAGGTAGATTGTTTTTTTCTTTTTATTTTTTTCTTAATGTGATTTTGGTCTCCGCCTTTTTTCAGAGCTTGAGTTTCCAAAAGATCAATCGGGTGATAACGGCTGTAGACTCCCAACCGATGTTCGACGGAGGTGTCCTCATCAACGTGCTCGGAAGGTTGCAGGTGAGAATCGCTTCGAGTCCGCAGCAGTTTTTAGTTCATGCTCGAACAATGATCGGGAATAGCCGGGCAATATTTCTATTCGAGTTTACTCCAAAAGAGAAACAAAATTTGAATAATCATTTGTTATAGTTAGCACGGTAGGAATTCACAATTGATCGAAACATTATGTCGAAAGTCAGTTTTTTAATACCAATTCTGGTTTTTTATTCAAGATGTGAGTTTATATTTTTGGTGGCGAAAACGGAACACTTTTTTTCATTATCTTTTTAGTGGCCTATGTAACGGAAAATAGGAAAAATATTTTTATCCAATGCAGAATTAAAACAATAATTTTTATCATATTTAGCACGGTAGAAATTCTCAATTGATCCAAACAGGGCATTGAAAATCGTTTTTTTAAAACCTATTCAGTTTGTATCAAAGCTGTTAGTTTTTATTTTTGTCAGGGACAGCGGAACACTTTTTTTTGCACATTTACATCTGTACCACTCACAACTCTGCTGTATTAAAACTCTACCAAAATCTCTACCAGATAGTAAAAAAACTTACTGGAATTGAAATAAAACTCTACCAGAATACGAGGCTACCGTCTAGTCTTATATTCTGGTAGAGTTTCATTGTATTTCCAGTAGAATTTTTTTTCATTCCAGTAGAGTTTTATTTCCATTCCGGTAGAGTTTTATTTCAAGTCCGGTGGTTTTTTCACTTTCTCGTAGAGATTTTGGTAGAGTTTTAAGACGGTTGAGTTATAATATGGTAAAGATGTTTTCTGGTAGAGTTGTTTGGGGAAAGATATTTTCTGGTAGAGTTGTGAGTGGTAGAGATGTAAATGTGCCCTTATTTTCACTATTTTTTAGTGGTCTGCATGACGAAAAATAAGGAATATTATTGTATCGAACGCAGTTTCATTTTCGTAGGCCATTGACGCGATTTGTAAAATTTGATGAATTTATGAGCCAAACAGATATGAATTGATTGGACTGCAGCTGCGAAGATAAATCACTATTGGTCGTCTATCTCTCTGCATTTGTCTTAGATCTTAAAAAATTCAAAAAAAAAAAAAAGAAAAAAAAACGCAAAAGATAAAAACACTAAGTCGCTGATTGTTGATGGGTTGGGCAGACCGACGAGGATCAGCCCCACGCGTACACGCAGACATTTGTCCTGAAGCCGATCGGCACAAGCTTTTTCGTGCAGCACGACATCTTCAGACTCGCGCTGCACAACAGTGTCTAAGGGCGGTGTTAACCGAGAGCGGTGTCGATCGTCGGGCGATCTTCATAAAATCCCGCGGTAAAGCCAGGCAAGCACAGCCACCCTCTCTCGAATCCTTCCGCTCTAATAGCTTCTTCTTATTATTTTTTTTTGTTTAACTCTCAGCTCGGCGTAGTATGAACGATTTAATAAATTGATCAGTTAAATGCACAAAATCCTTGACCCGTTGCCGGAGCGACTAATCCAATGGAATTAATGAATTTATTACGATTTATCCGTGCTACTTTCCGAGCTCGGATCGCCAGCCTGCAGCTTAGAAATTTTTACCGCGTGACGTTTTCGTGACTCACACAACTCGTATCAGTAGAATATGCAAACTAACCGATGTGATTAACTGATCGATTGTCTAATTTAATTTTGGCGCACGAGTTTCCTCTAACACGCAATTTTTTCAATACCGAGCTTTTACCGAGATTCTGTGCACGTTCGTTCCCAGACCTCCCGCCGCCCCCCAGAACGCTCTAATCCTTACGTTTTACGAAAAGAAAAAAAAAATTTAGACAATCAGAGACTTATATTTATACGATTTAATAGTTTAAAGATCGTTTGAATTTTTTGAGGATACCTTTGCGATGTAACATTGTTGTTTCGTTATGATTACAGGCGGACGACGATCCACCGCATCCCTTCTCGCAGGTATTCGTGCTGAAGCCACTGGCAAACTCGTTCTTCTGTCAGCACGACGTCTTCCGCCTCGGTATTCACAATACCGCGTAAGCGCGAAGGGTTTTCAAACGAAAACTCGAAGAAAGACAAAACGCCGGGTTAACAACTAGGAATAACACAACCGTTACAGTTAACCGAGCCACGGCGACTCACGCATCCGCAAAGACCGTTGTTTCCTTCTTTTACATTTTTTTTTTCATTTTTTTTTTAATCCCCACGTCAGACATTCAAACGAGTGAGCTTAAATCTTCTTCTACGCTCTAATTATTCGCTGTAGATTGTACCTATATTCGCTCCACACTTTTCACTAGATACGAGTCGTTTTTATACGAAAAAGAAAACGGAAATGAACAAAACGAAAGATAACAAACGCTTATAAACCGTGGACCGTTGATACACGATAATAAAGATAAACACACAGTTTCAATAATAATTCTTGGCTGCTTATTCTCTCAGTCGTTAACGAGCTTGGAAGGTACGTCGATCAGAGATCGAGCAACGATTGAGTGAAACATTTTTTTTTTTTTTTTGTTTTCTTCAATTACGATACTCGAGAAAGCACTCAAATTTTTTTAAATTCACTCAATGGTCGCGCGCATTCCCGTCGCTCGATAGAGCCGATTGTTTTCTTCTTCATTTCTCTTCGACAGAACCGAGTTTCGCTCGTTGCAAGGATAAATAACAATGAATTAATCGAATTGGTAGAACACGCGTCCAGAGAAAAAAATTCTCTAGAGGCACAAAACAGTACGTACGACACGTGAATCATCGTGAATGGACGATGCGCTTTATCGCTGACAAAACTGTGGCACAATATCCCTCGAGCGATACAAATCATCACGCGCAACGAATAATTTTAACGTATGTAAAATATTTTATAATTAACTCGATGCTCTGTATTTTTGTAATTTAAAGGTTGGATGTTAAATACAATGTATGCAACTGATCACGAGATTAACGGCGGAGAATTTCGTTGCGACGGTGGAGTGAGAAATGTTTTTCGGGAAGTGAGAGATCACCTTGGCTTCACAATATTTTAATAACATATTTGTACAAGAGACGTCGTCACTTAATTAAGCACAGTTAGACACGTGAGATCTTACTTAAAATCGAGGAATAGTCGCAGAGAAAGAGTTACAAGTTGCCACGCTTCTCCTGCTCGGCCTCGATCGCCTGGAACAGAGCCTGGAAGTTTCCGGCTCCGAAACCCTGCAATGAGAAAAAAAAATCCAAACTTCCAGTCTACACAGTCGTGACAAAAAAAAACCTAAAGGGTTGAAAAAAATTGCAAAAAAACTCAAAAATACATGTCGATCCACTGAGCATCTGGTGAAAGTTTTGTAGTTTTAGAGTCCTTTAGGAAAAAGATTGTTTCAACTACACAACTAAAACTGTGAATTTCGACTCACATTGTGATTTCTGCGTTGAATTATCTCGATGAACAGTGTCGGGCGATCCTGAACGTTTCTCGAGAATATCTGCAGCAGATATCCGTTCTCGTCGAAGTCAATGAGAATCTTGAGCTTCTGAAGGACGGCTATGTCCTCGATGATCTTCGTTGGACTTCCGGCGAGTCTTTGACGAAGCATGTCGTAATAGGTGTCGGGAACGTTGAGAAACTCGAGACCGCGAGCACGGAGATTATTAACGGCCTCGATTATATCGTGAGTATTCAGCGCAATGTGTTGTATCCCCGCACCGCCGTAATACTCGACGAATTCTTGTATCTGCGAACGTTTTTTTCCAGGCGCTGGCTCGTTTATCGGAATCTTCACGGTCTCCTGCCAATTCGTCATCACGATCGAACGGAGGGCCGAGAACTCTGTGTGCAGCTGCGTGTCGTCCACCGACCAGAATCTGTGGAACTGGAGGATGTCCTCGTACCTGAACGAACACAATTAATTTGAATTAATTAATTAATTAATTAATCAATTGATTGGTTAATCGAAGCTGATGTGTTTTACCATTTGGCGACTGGTTCCATTTCGTGATCGGGTTGATTGCCGACGCAGTGATCGATAAAGTCCAGCTGGGTGTTTGGCCTAGAAAAAAGAAATTGGATCAAATGGAGCACAAAGTTTGCGTAGGCGGAAAAAGACCGAAGGAAACAGAGGCCGCGGAAAAAAATGCTGACAGATAAAGAGGCCGCGGGAAAAAATGCTGGCGGATAAAGAGACCGCGGAAAAAAATGCTGGCGCATAAAGAGGCCGCGGAAAAAATGCTGGCGGATAAAGAGGCCGCGAAACAAGTTTTTCCTGGAGAATATTATGAATACCATAGAATGATATCAGGAAAAAGAACCGAAGAACAAAGAGTCGCTGTTAATAGAGTCAACAGAAAAAAAAACCAACGGAAAAAACGCTGGCTATAAAAATTAAAAGCTTTGTAACGTATTAAGCTATAAAAAACGCTTGAAAACGTAGGATTCTAGAATTGAATCTACGTTTTCTACTAGAGAAATACTACTAGAAATGGATAGTATTTTTTTTACGTCATGGAAGTGGTTCCGTGTGATTTGATTTTCGTGTTTTGGAGATTTCATATTCAGCAAGAATAAAAAGAATGTGCGGCCTGTTTTCCACGCGTTTTTTCCGCGGTTTAAAAATTTTAAGTAGTCCTTGCGAATGGTGTTCACTTTGCATAAGTTTCGAAGAAATGAGAGGGAATTGCAAACCCTTCTGGATGGTATAAAAATCTGACAAAAATCAAACATATTAAAGGTGCTGAAAAGATTAATCTTGCATAATAATAATTCTAAAATGTTATTAACAAATTAATGAAAAATAAAATTGTTTGACAAATCTCCCGGAAACCTCACTTTTTTAAAAACTGAAAATGATGAATGTATCTTTTCAAATTTTTTTATTCACTTTGAATTTTTTTCTTTTTATATGGGAAAAATATGTAGAAAATCCCGAAATTTAAAGTGAATTCAAAAATCTGAAAAAATTCATACGCATTCAGAAAAATGAACGAATCGTTATCATTAAAAAAAAAAGTTAGGTTTTCGGAAAAATTGTTGAACAATTATATTTTTCATCAAATTGTTAATGACATTTTGGAATTATTATTATGCAAAATTAACCTTTTCAGCACCTTTAATATGCTTGATTTTGTCAGATTTTAATACCATTGAGAAGTGTTTGCAATTCCCTCTCATTTCTCCGAAACTTATTCCCCAAAACACCATTCGCAAGCACTACCTTAAGGGTTCAACGAATTCCAGTGGACTTACAAGAGTCTCGATATCGGATCCGGATTGGCATCGACATAGCCGGGCAGAAAACGGCTTTTGGAGTAACTCGTCCTGTCGACAAATGTGTGCAGAGTTTCGCCGAACTGCAAGAAGAAAACAATCGCCGCATGAAGAAAAGTTCGATCGACGACAAATCGAGGAAGAAATTAATCGAGGAGGAAATTGATCGAGGACGAGGAAGAAATTGATCGAGGAAGAAATTGATCGAGGAAGAAATTGATCGAGGAAGAAATTGATCGAGGAAGAAATTGATCGAGGAAGAAATTAATCGATGAACGATCTACGTACGGTCTGCACAGTGGCCATCCTGACGACTCCGTACTCGTCTCTCTCCTCCCATATGTCTCGGACGATTTTGGCTCCCCGTTCCTTGGCGACTCTGACGATGATGTCAATATCCTCGACGGTGAAGGCAACGTCTCTGACTCCGTCGCCGTGGCGCGCAAGATGACCGGACATCTCCGCCTGATCCGGCTCGTAGGCCGACTCGAAGACGAAGATAATCTTGTTCTGCTTAACGGCGTGAGAAGCGAACTCCCTTGATCCTGTCTCCAATCCGCGATAGCCCAGCGGCTCGAAGCCGAATCTGCTTGTGTAAAAACTCGCAGCCTGGAATCGAATCGACGAAGATATAGCGATGAAGATCTGTACGAGAAATCGGTGAAGCAAGGATCAAGACCGATCGACGACTCACCTGCTTCGCATTGCCTACCCAAAGCTTGATGTGATCGAAGCTCAGAAAATTTCCACCAACAGGCTGAAATCACGAAGGTGGAATTAAATTAAAAAAATTACTAATTATTTTTAAAAATTACCAATTATTTTAAAAAATTACCAATTATTTAAAAAAATTACTAATTATTTTTAAAAAATTACTAATTATTTTAAAAAAATTACTAATTATTTTTAAAAAATTACTAATTATTTTTAAAAAATTACTAATTATTTTTAAAAAATTACTAATTATTTTAAAAAATTACTAATATTAATTGCAATAAAAAATTGAAGTTCGGAGTGTTCTGGGACACAAAAATATCATCGGGCACAAATGATTTGAAGCTTCGGGGACGTTTACCTTCGGGCCTTTATCGGTGTAGGTAGTCTGCAATAAAACGAAAAAGGATTATTAGTAAAAAAAAAATAATAATATTAAAATACCGTTAAATTCAAGGATTTGGCTTACCATCCTGGATCTTTGTGGATCTCGATAAAAAAATAAAATAACCGGAGAACAAACTTCACTGAAAAGTTATCACTGCGCAAATCGCTTCGAACTTTTGAGAACACTGAGCGTTGCAGGTCGCGAGATTTTCTATTTAAGTGAGAGTCGGACAGAGAGAGGACCGCGCCGAGTCCCGATTGGTCAGACGGTGGAGGCTTGTTTACCAAACGAGTCTCCAACTATTAAGGATCGTAAATTAAAAAGGTATAAGTTGATCGGCTCGTGTATAGCCGGTTCCAAACGACGGACACGACACGGCTGGCTGATCGCCGCATGTTTTGGAAGCTGGAGGCTCGTCTCTGGATCTTTCCGTAAAAGCCTGCAACATTCTCGGGCCTCGGGGCTTCCACATGAAATTCCAATCGGTCCACGAGTCTCGTGACTCTGCACATTATTTCTTAAGCACTGTAAATTATACTGCATGTTCTCTTGCTTCGTTTATAAGACACGTTATCGTAACGTAGATGAAGGAAAATCTATGGAGAAGGAGGACGTTCTGCATAGAAAAAGGAAATTTATAGAAAAATACATAGAAGAAGGAACTCTGCACATAATTTCTTAAGCACTGTAAATTATACTGCATGTTCTCTTGCTTCGTTTATACTATACGTTATCGTAACGTAGATGAAGGAAAATCTATGCAGAAGAAGGAAATTGTACATGGAAGAAGAAAATTCTACATGGAAGAAAATTCTACATGGAAGAAGAAAATTCCGTAAAAGCCTCCAACATTTTCAGGCCTCGGAACTTCCATGCGGAATTCCAATCGGTCCATGAGTCTCTTGACTCTGCACATAATGTCTTAAGAATTAGAAGTTATACTGAATATTCTTTTGCTCCGTTCGTGCGATATGTTATTGTAAAGTAGAAGGAAAATCTATGTAGAAGAAGGAAATTCTACATCGAAGAAGAAAATTCTACATAGAAGAAGGAAATTCTACATATAGAAGAAGGAAACTCCGTAAAAGCGTCCAACCTTTTTAGGCCTCGGACCTTCCATATGAAATTCCAATCGGTCCATGAGTCTCGTGACTTTGCACATAATTTCTTACGTATTAGAAATTATACTGCATATTCTTATGCTCCGTTCGTGCGATGTTATCGTAACGTAGAAGAAGGAAAATCTATGTAGAAGAAGGAAATTCTACATAGAAGAAGGAAATTCTACATAGAAGAAAATTCTACATATAGATGAAGGAAACTCCGTAAAAGCGTCCAACCTTTTCAGGCTTCGGACCTTCCATATGAAATTCCAATCGGTCCATGAGTCTCGTGACTTTGCACATAATTTCTTACGAATTAGAAATTATACTGCATATTCTTATGCTCCATTCGTGCGATAGATTATCGTAACGTAGAAAAAGAAAAATCTATGTAGAAGGAAATTCTACATATAGAAGAAGGAAACTCCGTAAAAGCGTCCAACCTTTTCAGGCCTCGGACTTTCCATACGATATTCCAATCGGGCCATGAGTCTCGTGACTCTGCATATAATTTCTTAAGAATTAAAAATTATACTGCATATTTTGCTCCGATCGTGCGATATGTTATCGTAACGTAGAAGAAAGAAAATCTATGTAGAAGAAAAAAAATCTATGTAGAATAAGGAAATTCTACATAGAAGGATGAAATTCTACATAGCAGAAAGAAACTCCGTAAAAGCGTCCAACCTTTTCAGGCCTCGGACCTTCCATACGAAATTCCAATTGATCCACGAGTCTGCAGATAATTTTTTAAGATAAATTATACTGCATATTCTTTTTTTCCTTTCGTGCGATACACTATCATAACGTCAAAGAAGAGAATTCCATGCGGGAATCCAATCAATCCGCGAGTTTCGTGACTCTGCAGATAGTCCTTTAAGAATTACAAATTACCCTACATATTCCTTTGCTCCGTTTGTAAAATATCATAACGTAAAAGTACAAAATTTCTCGAATAACTTCGATATTTCCTGTGCTATATAAAATCATAGTTGTTTTTACAAATTATCGAATTGGAATGTTATAAACAACGTGTTTGCGTGTCGCGAGTTTTATGAATGTTTACTGTACACCGTAACGCCACTCCAAGGATTCTCTCATCTGTCGTTATCAAGATGATTGCCTCGTGTAATTTCTTTTTCAAGATTCGCATTCAAAGCCGATCGGTCATAAACAGTTTGTCAATTTACGGAAATGTTTCCGCATATTGAAAAAAAACGCTAAGACGACGCGTGTAAATCAAGCGTCGTCATTCACAGAAATTCTTTTTCCACAGATTGAAAACAGCGCCATGTGACGAAACGCGTAAATCAAGCGCAGTTGGAGTGAGAGGTGTTTGCCTTGTGTGATTTGTTTTTCACGGTTTGCATTCAGAGTCGATCGGACATAAAAAGTTTTTTAATTTACGGAAATGTTTCCGCATAATGAAAAAAAAAAACGCGATAGGACGACGCGTGTAAATCAAGCGCAATCGAGTGAGAGGTGTTTGCATCGCCGTCGGACAATTATGCTAATGAAGTGGTCGAACCGGGAGGCTCGTCCAGAACTCGTGGCAACTATCTCGAGTTTTATTAAAAACACGCATGACAAAATCGGAGTTTCTAGCCTTGGTATTCTCCTGGCAATTCGTCTCTTACAAAACGTTGTTTTTTTTTAAATCGAAGAAATACTCGCATTCCACAAAAAGTTACCATCTTTTTTTCTTCTATATAGTTTCATTCGTTTTTATTCGATCGTAGAATAATCAAGGGCTTTTGAAAATCCCGCAAGGATTTTTCGTTTACACCCGTCGGAGTTAGTTAGGGGGTCCCATTCATTGGAAAATACTGAATTATCTAAATTGAGAATAGAGAAAAAAAAATTCTAGTATAACGACGGATTATCGACTCGTGTCACAGAATCGGGTGCGCTACGAGCTAGCCAGCTATCGTACGATAATTAATAATTACAACTATTATAATATTCGTCTAACAATCGCGTTGTAACAATAACAAATGATAATTCTAATCAAAGCTATAGATTCGACTCTACGGTAGACTTGGGTTATAAAATCTATCTTGTAACGATCTACTTGCTAATTTAAGGTGCGCGCGAGAGTCCCGGTTAATGGCGAGACAACGCATGGACACAGAAAACAAAAAAACCTGCACCGAGAGAACTTCCTGGATTTTTCCTCATGGGCGCTTCTCGATTCAGTTTATTTGCAAACTGCAGTTTACAATATTTATCACGCGGCGACTCCGGCGTCACCTTAATGGAAAGAATTGGCTCGCCTGATCACGAAGAAGGGACCACAAACGTTCGTCGCTCATTCACTCCACCGTCTCCGCAGTCGGAGGCTCTTACACCTAAGTATACCGAAACACTCATTCACACCCTGGAATGTATATACTCAAAGCACGCTTAGTGGTTTACAAAAATACACATGGAAAATAGCGAAGAACGAAGTTTATCGCGAGTCGACCGATTATTCTTCGCTTATTTTTTTGTAATTAAAATTTTTCCAATGAAACATCAAAGACGAAGCGTCACTTCTACCTGACCCGTTAATTGGCACCTCGTAAGTCGGCTTTACTCGAAGAGAAAGATCCTCGACGCTAGCGATCACAGAACTTTCGACGAGTTCTCGGTAGAAAAAATTAAAAAACGAAAAAAAAAATACAAGAAAGCGGAATGATTTCTTATCTTTGGCCAAAGTTGCTGATATGTTATTAGAGGAGTATTATACCGTGATCCCTCTCGAGTCTGCGCTTCGCTTTGAGCGGCACGACGCCCATGAGATCGGCCGGTGTCGGAAGTCCGCCCGATATATTCGGAGCCATCGCTTGCTGATAGAAAATTTCACTTTTGCCGCATTGACTACCGTAAACGACCATGTCCTCGGTTCTCACGATTATGTCGGTGAGATTGCTGGCTTTCGTGAATCTGTTGTGCAACGAGGAGACTATGTCGAGTTCCGTTACGCCCCAGAGACCCGAACGATGCAGAGTGTCCCATTGGGGATCGACGCTCAGAACGCTGTAGAGCTCCTTGTTCTCGTTCGACGGCAGAGGATCGAGACATTGCTGGAGACGAGATTCCAAACGACCCAGAGTGTTCATACACGTTTCCCACTGAAATCAGATTGACCGATTAAAATGCTATCAACGATCTTTTACCTTCATTAAGGAGGGAGTGTCGCTGCGCGTTGACTTCGCATACGTTCGACAACAATAAGAGAAAATTGCAAGTACTTCTTGATGGTGTAAAAATCTGAAAAAAATCATGTATACTAAAGGTACTGAGAA
>JAPYZC010007601.1:0-13100 GCA_030522665.1 Ichneumoninae sp. A BG-2022a | reverse complement strand
TCTCAGTACCTTTAGTATACATGATTTTTTTCAGATTTTTACACCATCAAGAAGTACTTGCAATTTTCTCTTATTGTTGTCGAACTTATGCGAGGTCAGGGGGCAGCGAGACTCCCTCCTCAATAGAAGCAGGATTTCATGCTACTTATCGAGTATCCGTAATGCGAGCGTGTACTCAAAAAGTACTTGTACTTGGTGCTTGAAATTGTAAGTAAGGATTTTGTACTTGAAATGTCAAACAAGTACCCGGTACTTGAAGTACTGCCCAGTTCTGTGTTTTTTTTTTTTTTTAAATATATTACCTGGTACTTGGATCGTTATGTTGTCGTCTTTTACCACCGGCCGATGTCTGAGACGGTGGCCGTTGTCCGGAAACGATTCTGTACTGAACGCTGTGAGTATTGGCTCGCAGGTGTTTGAGATTTCCGGCCTGGCAGGCCGCCCACTCGGTAACGTCGTATACGGCTCCTTCCATGCATGCGTAGTAGTGCCAGAGAAATCCCATAACTCGGGACTCGGCCCAAATGTCACCCTGCGATCGATCCATAGAGATTATTGTCCCGCCCTTGCGTAATATAACAATAAGTCGTAACATTTCTTTCGAAATACACTTACTTCTTTAGCGCTGTGTCGGATTTTACACTGAGCGCAAAACCGCGCCGCGTAACACGGTCTCTGAGTCGGTACACGTTTATGCCTAAGTCCGCAATTTGTACATCTTATAGTATTCGCTGCTTGTTCCATCTTTCTGTGCAATTGGCTGAGAAGACCGCTCATCTCGCCCCACGCTGCCTCGACTTGCCACATCTGATCGAAAGCTTTTCTTCTTTCCTGTGACGAGAATTTCGATCAGTGATAATTTTTATAAAATTTATTTGGATTTTTTTTTCTTTTCCTTTCCTGTTTTACTCACCGGTTCTCCTATGATGTCGAACGCGTGGACCAATATCTTGAACGCCTCTTCGGCACCGGGTTGACTATTTTTATCCGGATGCACCAGGAAAGCTTGTCGCTTGTAATACTTTTTAATGTCGTCGTCCGAACATGTTGGCGTTACGCCGAGTATACTGTAAGGATCTTTGCCCTTACAAGCGAGTAATCTCTTCATGGCCTCCTCGCCGGTGCTCGGCAGAGCTATGTTTGTCTCCAGTCCGCCGTGCATCCAGCTCCTGTGCTCGTCCTTATCCTCGTTCTTCTTCGATCTCATTCTCCGCCAGAACGCGAATCTGCTGCCGCCGAACCAGTCGTCTATCCGCTTGCCGATCGTGTTGAGGAACTGTACTTTTGAAAATGTCGTCGCTAAGTAGACCCAGGAGTATTTCACGTATAATACAGTGTGGTACCACACACATTTGCCACTGAAATGTAAAAAAAATAATCAAATTAAAAGACAGTCGTGTGTTAGAATGAAGACCGTAAAATTTTTTTTTTTAATGCACCGGATTGGAAATTTGTATGCAAAAAAAACTGGCACATTAAATTTAATGTGCAATTGTCACAAAAAATTAATGGACTTTTATAGTGAAATTAAAGTAAATTATTGGATTTAAAGTATTTTTATAATAAAATTATAGTCAATTATTACAAGATATTTCTACAGTTTATGGCCGCTCGTACGTCACATCAACATACCGTACTTTAATTTTCTATCACAATTCTACATGAACTTTAATATACCGGTTTATGGATAAACATTTTTTTTTATGCACCGGACTGGAAATCTGCATGCAAAAAAAAACCGGTACATTAAATTTAATGTGCAATAGTCACAAAAAATTAATGGACTTTTATAGTGAAATTAAAGTAAATTATTGAATTAAAAATATTTTATAATAAAATTATAGTCAATTATTACAAGTAAGGTATTTCTACAGTTTATATGGCCGCTCGTGCGTCACATCAACATACCGTACGTTCATTTTTTATCACAATTCTACATGAACTTTAATATACCAGTTTATGGATAAAATCTTCCACTACCCAGTGCTTGAAAATTTCCCACGAATTATTTTTTGCAAAGCGAATAAACGATACCTTTTTATGGTATTTTTATTTCTATACTCACAACTGCACAACAAGATTGGTGCTCATGCTGACGACATCGGATATGAGATGAAGAAGCCAGTAGAAGACTTTGAGCCCAAATTTGCTCCAGCGACTCGCGTACTTATTTAAATTACGACACAAGTCTTTGACCGGAGATTCTCTGTTGTCGCGATTGCGATTTTTCTGTCCCTTCTTTATCTGCTGGGCCTTCTCGGCGTGAAACCGTTTGGTGCCCTTGTCCTTGGGCGGTTTCTTCTCGTCCTTGTTGACTTTGTTGTTGGCGTGCTGGTTCTTCTCGACCTTGTCGCTCGCCGACTGACCGAAGCCGTTCGCGTTATTTAAATTATTGTTTATCTGTAACGGACGCTTCTGAACGTTGCCCGTCGCTTTGGCGTTGCTGTTCTGAAGCTTGCAGTTGTTGAGCGCCTCGGTTCTCTCGCCCTTCCTCGAGGACTTCACGATCTTCTTCTTCTCAAAATTTTCAGATCTGTTGAACGCATTGATCTCGTGAGATTCGGTCTGAGTTCCGAGATTGTCGAGAGAGACCCAGCGACGTGGAAGATTCGCGTTGTTGCGCTCGAAAGATTTTTTCGGCGCCTGCATCTTCGGCGAGCCGTGATCGTCGCTGCCCGACGAATTTTGTCGCTTCAGCTGAACGGGCTTGCCCTTGCTCTTGCCATTTTTCCCCGCGGTCTTCTTCATCGCCGGTGCGTCGAACTGGGGCTTGACCGAGGTGCCGGTCATCGGCGACGCCGGCGGCGGGGCCGATTTCGTCAGCACGTCCGAGTACGACGGTCTCATGGGTTTCACCTCCGCCACCATGCGCGGCTTCTTCTGCTGACCCTCGGTCGCGATCCTCGGCAGTTTTTCGCCGCTCTCCTTCGGCGCTATCGGCGCAGACTGCGGCACCGGCGTCACGTTCGGCGAACCGCCGAACGGACTGTAAGTTCCCGACTGGTTCGGCACCCAATTGCCGACCAAGTTGTCGATAAGCTGCTTGCCGTTCGCGCTCTGGTTCGTCAGTTTGTGGGCCACCGGCATCTGCTGCTGATCGCCGAACAGTCCGTACTCGCGATCTATCATGCCCTGAATGTTGGCGTGGTACGAGCCGAGGCTGTTCAGCTGGCGCTGCTCGGCGACTATCTGCGACGCGTTGCCGTAAATAACGTCGATGTAGTTACCGCCTCCGACGTCTATCGTACCGACCAGGTCGTTCTTCTCATTGATACCTAAGCGATTGACCGTCTGGGGAGGAAAGTACATGGGCTCCGCTCTGCTGGACTCGTACGGCGCTACGTCCTGCATGTAGATGGACGAGGGCACTGGATTGAGCGGCTGCTGCACGCTCGGAGGCGCCGGAGCCACTGCCTGACCGCTCATGAAATGCTGCCTCTGACCACCCGAATAGTCCCCCCAGTTCTGGCCCGACTGCTGCTGCGGGCCCATGCGGAACTGCACGTAATGACCATCCGAACTCTCCAGATCCGCGGTCATCGCTTCTATCATCTTGTCCAGGGACATTCGCTTGAAACCAGGCGGCAACTGCTGCTGCTGCTGCTGCTGATCCGCCATCGCAAGACCAAATTCTGCGACAAAAAAAATTGAGATATTTATTGTTTTTTGAAATATAAAAATTTCGTACGATCTTCATGCAAATTGGAGTTCGTTTATAATATGAGTAAAAAATAAATCAAAATGTTTGTGAATGTAAGAAAGTGTCGAGCGCAAGAGCGGTTTCACAATAGAGTTGGAGTTTATTGAAATCGCACAAGGCGTTAGGGTGAATATAGGAATTAAGCAAACTCCAATTTAATTTGAGCTACAATCATTGTTTTTTTTTTTATAAATGATTCTTTTAAAAATAGAATTACTCAAAATAAAAATGAGAAATTGATAAATATGAGAAATTGATAAATATGAGAAATTGATAAATATGAGAAATTGATAAATATGAGAAATTGGTAAATATGAGAAATTGGTAAATATGAGAAATTGATAAATATGAGAAATTGATAAATATGAGAAATTGATAAATATGAGAAATTTGTAAGTATGAGAAACCTCCAGGCGCAGGAATGGCGTAATAGTAAATTTGGAATTTAGTGAAATGTGAGCTTTGGCTCGCAGCAATCTAGGTAGACATTCTATTGCATTGGATGTTGTCTATCTGCACCGATGCATCCAGTTACAATTCGAATTCGCACAAGGTATTAAGGCTGAATGTAGGAATTAAGCAAACTCCAATTTACTTTGAGCTACAATCATATGATTTTTTCTTGTTTTTCAATTATCATGATCATTATCCATAAGCGCAGCGGTTTAGCTCGCAAGCGACGAATTTCAAATAAAAAATTCGAATATCCGAAACATAACCAAGCACGATTATATCCGAAACATAACTGGCGCCGAGATGCACGGCAATGTAACTGAAACCTTCGGAGCTCCGAAGGAGAATCTTTGTCAGTGAGTTTTCTCAGGTTGGCGAAACAATTGAGCCGTTAGGTAACGTTACGAATTCCTCGATTCGTAACCTACAACACAAACATTCACTGTATCGTAACATAGTGTATGGGAATAAAAGAAAAAAAGAAAAGATATGTTGCTCACAATCGATGGAGACAATTTGTTTCTCGGTCGTTCAACACCTCTCGTTCGCTTTGGGTCCATCAAGGCCGGCACCACATCGTCATATATCGCACCCGATAATATATTTGTAACGGTCAAGTTATTGGTGTACACAATTTACATGATGTAAACCACGCGGCGGACGCGAAATCTTCCAGCCATTTATACTATTCTCGAGACTGTGGAACAGTATATTCACGAACGGGTTAGAGATTTTTTTTCTCCACAGGTCTCTGATCGCGTTGATGGCATCACCAACACAATCGTCGGAGAGCGTGTGCCTGTGTGTTTTCTCCGCTGTGTGGAGACTGGCGCGGCGACGCTTACGGAAACTCTTCGCTTCGATACAAACGGCGACGCTCGGTAAAGCAGGATGTGCTTGTGTCAGTGAACGTTACATAGTTTAGCGTGAACGGGTCGAACACAACTTTCGTTTGCATTCCTATGTTTTATGAGTAAGTGAAACATCGCGGTCGATTATGAAAACTGTAATGAACTTTTCTCAAGGGTGCTAATTGTTTAGGAAAAAGAAAATTTGAGCCGGAGGCGCACGGTAATTTCGCACTCGGTCAGAATTCATTTCTTTTTCAAAAAAATTAGCACCCTTGAGAAAAGTTCATTACAGTTTTCATCATCGACCGCGATATTTCACTTCTCTTTAAGACCATATGAAACAACCTCCTCTCCGTCCATCCCGGGCTCAGTCGGTATCCAAAACTGTAATCAACTTTTAGACTTTTCTTTTGACCGCATATGCCAGAATCCATGAGAAAAGTTGATTACAGTTTTTATTACCGACCGCGGTATTGCACATGCTCTTAAGGTGAAGTGTAACCGCAATGAGTGCGAGAGAGACAGCTGCAATTTGGCAAACCAAAAATCTCCCACTCCGTTTATTTCTTAGGCAAATGATGAGGACAGTGAACTGTAGAATTACTGCGCATAGTTTACCGTTTTCGTATTTGTCCCTAAAAATTAACCTTAGAGAATTTTGGATTGCAGTTTTGGTTACCGACCGAGGAGTTGCACTTCACCTTAAAGTGAAGTGCAATATCGCTGCCAGTTTTGCAATCACAAAAAGCTAAGGAAAAAGGAAATCGCCTATCTCTGAAGAACTTCCAGACGTAAGTATTCTATAAAGTATTCTATAAAAAATAGAAAAATCAACGATTACTTCAAAATCTGAAAAAATTCATACGTATTCAGAAAAATAAACGAATCATTTTTACAAAAAAAAAAAAAGTTTTGTTGTCGGGTAATTTGTTAACCAATAAATTTTTTGATGAATTTGTTAATAACACTTCGCAATTATTATTATGCAAAATGAATCTTCTTGATTTTTTTCAGATTTTTACACCATCAAGAAGTACTCGCAATTTTCTCTTATTGTTGTCGAACTTATGCGAAGTCAGCGCGCAGCGAGACTCCCTCCTCAAGAACTTCGAAGGCAGAATAATAAAATCGTGCTGGTATATTCGCGAGGGTCGTTGTTTCTGAAAGAAATTATCCTGTACGTTCCGTGTATTCGACGTATGTTTCACGTTATTATCCTTTCGTTATGACCGTTATTAATTATCATGTGCGGTGAACAACCGCACGTTGGCCGTTTAAACTAAAAAAACGCTTACCTAAAACTCGCTGTCGCTCCCCCTTCCGGTATCATTCGCCGCCACTCGAGATGCGTCCGTCTCGTAAAGACAATGGAACCACGGAATCGAAGCAGTCGCCACCTTTTGTTTTCAAGCTCGATGTAACTGAAATTCTAAGAAAATCGTGGTCAAAGAACAGTAGCGATAAAAATAGGATGAACAAAAAAATAATGACGGGTGAAACCCATCAAAGTCGCATCCCTGGTGGGGATCGAACCCACGACCTTTGGATTAGAAGTCCAACGCGCTATCCTCTGCGCCACAGGGACTTGTGATGACTGAACTGATCCTACAGTTACACAAGTTGCCGTGCAACTTTTTTCATTTATAGCAGATGGCGCTAAATCCTAGCATCCCTTATGTTCGGGCAGTGCCGTATCGCTCAGTTACGAAAATCTTCTCGTCACAACGACGAGCAAAATTCGAACAGCGACTCGATAAATTTCGCTCTATTGTTTCGGAAGGAACGGCGATCGTCGTGCGATCTGCATCGACCGCACGACCGTTGAAATTTCGATCGAACGTAGTCGGAACTGGTCGTCGTTTTTGGCGGGGAGAAGAAAGCCCGCTCGTAGCGCCTATCGAAGGGGGTGGCGACGGTCCTGTGTTACATTCGCGTAGTCAACACAACGGCGACTGCGGTCGTCGAGGGCTTCGGGGTAATCCTGCAAGTGTCGGGTTATAAGGGTTCTAAAAAAAAAAGGAAGGCAGTCCCGTGTCGCCGAGTGGTGAAGAAAACATTGAGGACAGGAAGCGCGGATTAAGTTCCAGGCGAGTGTTCATCCCTACGATGGGTTAAGGTCGTGGCGTCTCGACGCTCGGTCCCGGGGGTTTCACGGGGGTCTGACGAGCTGCCGAGAAAGTCGAGGGTAGCCGTGGCGCGAGCGTGTGCGACCACGGTTGGTGTCTCAGAACAAAAAAAGTAGAAAATAAAAAAAAATCCCCCTCCCCCTCCCCCACGGACGCGGACCGTTCCTAAAAGTTTGCAACAAAAGCGAATAAAAAAACTCAACTCGGACCGACAAAAAAAAAAAAAACAATTGAAGCGCGCGAACTGTGATATAGACAAAAACCATAACAAATAAAAGTTTTTTTTAGAGGCAAGGGAGAGTAAGAGTAAAAGAAGATAAATAAGGAATCGACGGGCGGGCTGCTGCGAGTGTGTGTTCTGCTCGGTGTGCCTCGTGCTGGACCAACATGGCCGCCGTCGAACATATGACAATGACGAGTGCCAGAAATGCGAGGAACAACTTGTGCACGCTAAATAAATTTGGATGCCCGAGGACGAGCACGAGAGTCGGATCGACGAGGGGGAGAGCGATGCTGCCGACTTTTTCGAAGACGCTGATTGACGTTCATTGTCGTTGGAACGGTTGTTCGAACTGGTGCACCAGTGGGACGAGGCTCGCGTGTCGTTGCTTAGCGTTCGAAGCGTCGACGGCAACGAACTGTCGGCGGCAGTGACTCCCGGGCTCGGGCCGAGGGTGGCGGGCGTCGAGGAACACGGTGGTGCAGCGGCCAGGCCACGCCGGGCCCGTTCGCGGGAGCCCGATTATCCCGACCAAGCAACCCGGAGCCATGAAATTCCGACGCGGCCGATTATGGCTACAAAGCATCCAAAGAGCACGCGATGGCGTTGCACCGGCTGTTGCGCCCTCGTGAACGAAACGAACATAACCGAAATACCGACGTGCGATAGTTGCGGCCTGAGGGCCCGACAGACAGACGAGACGCCGGACTCTAGGCTATCGCCGAATTCCCCGGAACCGCCCCGGACGACGACGACGACGTCGCCCCCGCCGAGACCCTCGGAAACGTCGTACAACACAACGCCGTCGTCCTCGGTTTCCTCATCGTCGTCGTCCTCGCTCTCGTCGTCGTTCTCCGCCTCCGCTCCGACCAGTCCGCCCGCCAGGCTGCAAGCCACGGAGACCACTCGCGAACATGGAGGATCCGTCGAACAAGAGAGCGCTGCGAACAATCCCTCCGGGGACGGGTTTGGGGACGAACAACAGCACACCACGCTGCTTGCTCTTGGGTGAGGCTCTTCAGAATTTGCATTTATTTGTTTATTTTTTTTTTTGTTTGTTTATTTGTTACATGAAGAATTGCAAACTTAAGTGGTACGACTGGTTTTTAATTTGTTTCGTTAGCATTGTAAGTTACAATGGAACGGAGTTCCGGTTTGCATGCAGAACGAATGATTTATGTACCTAACAGAGTATGGGGATTTTTGTTGGCACTCTTGGTGGAAAAAGTTTATTGATCATTTTAGAATACTGCAATTTAAATGCTCCTTGCGAATTGGGCAATTTATTCATTTGTACATTTATTTTTTAAATGAACTATTACAATCTAATCTGGTACGACCGATTTCTAATTTTCATTAACATTATTAGTTATGATGGAACGGAGTGTCGGTTTGCACGCAGAACGAATTATTTATGTACCTAACAGAGTACGATGAATTTTTTTAGGACTCTTGGTGGAAAAGGTTTATTGATCATTTTAGAATACTGCAATTTAAATGCTCCTTGCGAATTGGGCAATTTATTAATTTGTACATTTATTTGTTAAACGAACCATTACAATCTAATCTGGTACGACCGGTTTCTAATTCTTGTTAACATTATTAGTTATGATGGAACGGAGTTTCCGTTAGCACACAGAACAAATGATTTATGTACCTAACGGAGAAGGGAACATTTTTTTAGTACTCTTGGTGGGAAAAGATTATCAATGATTTTAGAATACTATGATTTAAATGCTCCTTATGAATTGGACAATCTATTTATATGTAAATTTATTTACTTATTTATTTGTTATATGAACAATTGCAACTAAATTTGGTAAAACTAGTTTTCAATTCTTTTTGTAAATGTTATTAGTCCGAACGGTCTAGAGAGCATTTTATTAGTATACTTGTTAGAAAAAGATTATCGATGATTTTAGAATACCATGTTCGAAATTCTCCTTGCGAATTAGGCACTCAATTAATTAATTAATTTCTTTAATGAACAATTGCGATCAAGTTTGGTAAAAGCTAGTTTCCTATCTGTTTGTAAACATTAGTTAACACAAAACAAACTTTATTTGCTTACTAACCGAGCGACTTATACACTGAGCAAAGTACTCAGAATTTTATCACTACACTAATCGAATTAACATTATCGATGATTTTGGGATATTACAATAAAAATGCTCCCTGCGAGTTGAGCAATTTGTTTATTGATTCATTTATTGATTCTATCTCAAAGATTTTTCGAAGTGTAAAGTGAAAGGTTCAATTTTTCTCAATCCCACTTTCCAGAAAAATCACATTAATCTCTCGACCGAAGACAAAGTTTCACCTGCGCCTCATCCCGCTCCCGAGATCCTCCTAGGTACGCTTCCAATGTTCACTTCCCACTTCCCGCATTGTACAAAGACTCTCTCCACCTCAAAAAAATTTCACACTAAAAACACGTCTTAAAAATTGTGTTTCAGCATCGAGATAAGCGAGTCAGCGCCGTCGAACGTGCCGAGGAGTGTTTCCTCGAGGAGATGCTCGTGGTCCGGCGAGAGTTGTCAGCGTGATCGAGCGCCGAAGCATCGTTCGCCGTCGTTGCCGCTCCTGGTCACACGATGGACGTGCATACGTTGTCTCCAGACGAATAGCTGCAGCGCGACACCGCTGTGCGCGGCTTGCGGGGCGAGTTCCTCGATCGCCCAGACGAACGGAAAGCTGATAGGAGTTCGCCGTGGCAAGAGGCTGAAAGCGCTGAAGCTCGGTAGCCTGAGGCAGGAGGCTCGTTC
Organism: Ichneumoninae sp. A BG-2022a; assembly: GCA_030522665.1. Classification (NCBI taxonomy): domain Eukaryota; kingdom Metazoa; phylum Arthropoda; class Insecta; order Hymenoptera; family Ichneumonidae; species Ichneumoninae sp. A BG-2022a. The sequence goes on along the minus strand of JAPYZC010007601.1, from coordinate 2,985 downwards.
GGACATAGCGGCGAGTATGGCGCAGCTGAGCGGTCTGAGCCGCGGCGAGCGCGGGCAGTCGAACAGGGAGGACTGGAGTTTGCCGCCGGTCGAGACGATGGACGCGCCGGGTCTGTCGTACGCGGGCATCCCCGAGAGTTCGCAGTGCTCGTCGCCGAAGAGGCACGGCGGTTCGGTCTACGAGCGAGTAAAGTCCAAAGTGAGCAGATCACTCTCGAACGGCTCGGTGGTCCAGAAGATCGGCGAGAGCGTAATGCAACGCCCGACGAGCCTCATAGTATCGGAGGTTCCTCAGCCGGACGACGCTCTCTGGAGCTGCGACAACTGCACCCTCGACAACGCTTCGGAGCTGGAGCAGTGCGAGGCGTGCGAAGCGCCGCGGACGTCGGCGCCGTGCAGCGGGGTCGTCATAAGCGTGCCCTCCTGGGAGCCGCGACCGCTCTCGTCGGCCGGTCCCCTGGCCTACAGAAGATCGTACTCCGAGGTCGACGCCGTGGCTCGAGCGACCCGCAAGAAAGTCGTCAATCGCCGGAGCCTCAACGACGAGGATCCACCGGCGGTGCCGCCTCACTCGGTCGCCTTCAACTCGAGACCGAAGTACTCTTACATCGGCATAACGGACCCCGACACGCCACCGCCTCTGCCGAAGAAGCAAGGCGCCATGGCCGCGGGTGGCGCCGCGGCCAACAAACTCGGCCTGACGAGCCTGAGGGCTCACAGCGAATCGACGAGCCCCGTCGAAACCGCGAGCACCGCGAGTCCCCTCAAGCGCATGTGGACCTGCAGAAAGTGCTCTTACGCCTACAATCCCCTGTGGTCGACGGGATGCGACATATGCGGCTCCTCCAGGAGTCCCGCGACGCTCCTCCAGCCGAGTCTCATAACCGTGACGAAGGACGGCATAAATTGCCGGGGACCCATCGAGTCCCCGATCGTCGTTTCGCGGGACAGCGTCAGGTACACACCACCGAAAGCCACCCTGGCCACCGCCGAGTCCGACCTCGAGGACCACATCGACCCTCCACCGCCGTCGTGGACGTGCAAGAAATGCACGCTCTTGAATCCAGCGACCAGGACCACCTGCGAGGCGTGCGGCGGCTCGAAACTCCGGAGCGTCACGCATGCCGAGGATCCGACGCTGAGGAAGGGCGAGAGCTGGGTGTGTCCGTCCTGCACACTCAGGAATCCCCTCACCGCTCAGAACTGCAACGCCTGCAAGACTCTCGCTGATTTCCTCGAAGTTCCGAGACTCGAGAATCGCGTCTCGGGACAACGGAGTCCCGGTCCGAGGCTCACTTGTCCGCCCCACGCGAACTCGAAGATCGTCACGCCGAGGCATCGGAACTCCGTGAGGAGGAACGGCTCGGGGGCTTCGGAGAAACTCGGCTCGAGAAGCAAGGAGGCTCCGAGCCCCGGACAGACCCAGTGGCAGTGCAAACTGTGCACCTACGAGAACAAGAGCGGCATCGGAATATGCGAAATGTGCCAAAGTTCGAAGACGCTGTCGCAGGCCGCCGGCGAGAGGCCGAGGCAGATCAGCGAACCGGGCACGAGCACTCTGCGCATACAGCGGCAGGAGAGCGTCGTGATGGAGAATCTCCGGCACATCGAGGAACGCGAGGCACTCGACAAGTGGGAGAGAATCGTTCGCTACTGCAAGGAGACCAACGAACCTTTCGTCGACGACTCCTTTCCTCCCGCACCGAAATCCCTGTACTATAATCCCGCGGAGACGAAAGATAATCATGTGGTGCAGTGGCGAAGACCACATCAGATAAACGTCGACTCGAGCGTCGACTCGAAATTGCCATGGGCCGTGTTCAGGACGCCCCTGCCGTCCGACATATCGCAGGGGGTCTTGGGCAACTGCTGGCTACTCTCCGCCCTCGCCGTCCTCGCCGAGAGCGACGAACTCGTCAGGCGGGTACTCGTCATGAGGGAGACCTGCCCCGAGGGCGCTTATCAGGTCAGACTCTGCAAGGACGGCAAGTGGACCACCGTCCTCGTCGACGACCTTCTTCCATGCGACAAGCGAGGACACCTCGTCTACTCACAGGTCCGAACGATCGACATTAATATTCGGAGTTACTTTTTTTTTTCTTTTTTTCTAAGTATTTCTTTTTTAGGTATTTAAATTGCCGTTAGCTCTTAAAAATAGTTTTTTTTTTGCTTCATCGAGGAAACTTGATTTTCATGATTATGAAGAAATGGTGCACATGGCTTTCTTATTTTGTACATGTTTTTTTTTTTTTTCTTTCTTGCGGAGTTGAAAATTAAGCGTTATTTGCACAAAAATGTTTATTATTATTATTTTTTGCCTAATAGAGGAAACCTAGTTTTCACAAATATGAAAAAATATTATGCAAAGTAATTAGCACATGGATTCGTCATTTATTGTATCTTTTTGCAGTGTTGAAAATTAGGAAGAGTCATTTGTACAATATTTTTTTTTATTTATTTATTTTTTCACAGGCGAAAAGAAAACAGCTTTGGGTGCCCCTGATCGAGAAAGCTGTCGCAAAGATCCACGGATGCTACGAGGCTCTGGTTTCCGGTCGCGCGATCGAGGGTCTCGCCACGCTGACCGGTGCTCCGTGCGAGAGCGTGCCTCTTCAACCATCCGCGCTGCCCAGCGAGGACGAGCTCGACAAGGATCTCATATGGGCGCAACTGCTGTCGTCGCGGCAAGCCATGTTTCTCATGGGCGCCAGCTGCGGAGGCGGCAACATGAAGGTCGACGAAGACGAGTATCAACGGAAGGGTTTGAGACCAAGGTGACCTGAAAGAAAAAAATATAAACCACCACAGTAGAACCTCGATTATCCGAACCAATTGGGACCGAAGCTCGTTCGGACTAACGAAAATTCGGATAACAGAACAGTCAAACTGTCTTAAGGAGGGAGTCTCGCTGCGCGCTGACTTCGCATAAGTTCGACAACAATAAGAGAAAATTGCAAGTACTTCTTGATGGTGTAAAAATCTGAA
>JAPYZC010007600.1:0-14370 GCA_030522665.1 Ichneumoninae sp. A BG-2022a | reverse complement strand
TTACGCTTACCGCTTACGGAATTGCATAATTGTCTGCTGGGAGTTTGTGTTCGAAGGTCCGAATCGAGAACTTTTTTTTTCATTTATTTTTTTGGAATAATCATTTTTGTCTCGCTCGTTTTCTATCGATCGTGGAATTCCATCGAAACCTCGTTCTCTCAATCGCGGGGGGGGGGGGGGGCCTCGTTTCGTAATTAGATTTCACGCTCGTAGTGAGACTCGTTGGCTCTTTAACGCACACGTAACCGGGCGAATGTAATACTCGGGTAATTGAAGAAAACATCGGAGCGACAAGCGAGCAAAGAACGAGGATTTTTCTTTCCGTTATTTGAATTTTTCCCGCAGTTTAAATTTTATTTATTTATTTAACAATAAACGATTGAAACTCGATTATAATGAAATTATAATAGCGCAGCGCATCGCTCAATAACGCGAGAACAAAAAATAAAATTTCACTGCCACAATGAAACGTTACAGGTTGTGGCGATGACACGCGCTCCTCGAGTGTCCTCTCCGCTATTATGCTCAGTTATGTACCGATATACCGTAGCGCTCGCGGCCAAGTATGTTGACACGGAATACAAAACATACTCAGGTAATTGAAAAAAACATCGCAGTAACCTCCGAGGATTTTTATTTGTTATTTTAATTTTTGTTGCAGTTTAAATGTTATGTATTTATTTATTACAAACAAATTACAATAACTCAGCCGTTATTGTAAATGTTGTTTCACGATTTATTATAAAGAAATTACAATAACGCAGCCGTACAGGATCGCGTAGTAACGCGAGACGAAAAAATAACATTTCACAGTCATAGTGAAACCTTGCGGTTCGGCGATAACACACTGAGAAAAAGAAATGGTTGGATTAAGCAAATGCGTGGTGACATACGTTCAAAGGGGTATTTTGTTGGTACAACACATATGTTCGTTTCATTCAATCAACAAATTTTGAATAAATTGAAACAAATAATCGTTTAACAAAACAATGCTTTATTTGTACCAAACAAATAACAGCTTTGAGCGTATGTCACCATCTCTTATGGTTAATTCAACCAATTTTTTTTCTCAGTGCACGCGCCTCCTCGAGTGTCCTCCCCGCTATTACACTCAGTCATGTACCGATAATACCGCAGCTTTCGCCGCCAAGTAATTGAAGAAAACATTGGAACAACAAACGAGTAACGTCCGATGACTTTTCTCTCGTTATTTAAATTTTGGTCTCAATTTAAATGTATTTCCTTATTTATTACAAAGAAATTACAATAACGCAGAAGTTATTGTAAATGTTGTTTCCTCATTTATCACAAAGAAATACCAATAACGCGGCCGTACAGGATCGCGGAGTAACGCGAGACGAAAAAATAAAATTTCACAGTCACAGTGAAACGTTGCGGTTCGGCGATAACACGCGCCTCCTCGAGTGTCCTCTCCGCTATTATGCTCAGTTATGTACCGATAATACCGTAGCTCTCGCGGCCAAGTGCGTTGACACGGGATATTTCGCGGACACTCGAGCCTGCGCGAAAGATACATTCATAGGTCACTCACCGCTCGGGAGAGCCAAGTGTAAGGATACACATGCATGCCTCGAGGCGTGTATGTTTCGAGTGCGTATCTCCGCGCAGTCACACGGAGGCGAAACGGTCTAGGATATACCGAGTGCCACGTGCTCTCCGCGCATTCCTGCGTACCTGCGTATAGGCTCATCTGCTCCTATACTCCGCGCGTAACGCTTAGTACGCAGATCTCGTGGAGCTCGCTCGGTTCGTTCCGTCGCATATCCTTAGCGAGAGCAGACACCGCGGAGGGCGCACGCGAGGGAAAGAGAGGTGTGCCGTGTGTACGCGCGTGGCTCTCGCCAGGACCTCGCCGGAGAATCCCGGCGGAGTAACGGAATCGAGTCGGCAGACACGCGCGTGCAGGAGGATCGTCCTCCTCCCATATCGCCTTTGGATCGGCTCGAATCGCCCGAGCCCGATGTATATTACGCCGATTTATCCCTCGAACGTTCGGGATCTTACGATTCTTACGAGCAATGGCGAATTCGCAAGCTCGATCTCTAGACCCTCATTCGAGTAAACACGCCGTTCCCACACTCGACGCGCGGGATCTTCCATTTTTCTTCCGTCATAGGTGTTCCATTTTTTTTTTTCATTTTATTAGCTAGATGGTATAAAATTTTTTTTTTTATTCGAGGAATTTTTTTCTACACGATCGGAACACCGTTGCGAACCATGGATTGTGGTGATTTTCGATGAGATTTTTTTATTACCGAGAAAAAAGAAATGAAAGACTTCGAAGTATTTATACTCGAGTTTATGACGCTTTGCAGTGTCGATTTTATAGGTGCGAAATTGAAATTGGAGGATCAATGAGAAGAGACGAAGCGTAATTAATTGTAAAAAAAAAAGGAAAGGAGGATTGTCCTCCTCCCATATCGCCTTTGGATCGGCTCGAATCGCCCGAGCCCGATGTATATTACGCCGATTTACCCCTCGAACGTTCGGGATCTTACGATTCTTACGAGCAACGCGAATTCGCAAGCTCGATCCCTAGTCACTGACCCTTACTCGAGTAAACACGCCGTTCCCACACTCGACGAGCGGGATCTTCCATTTTTCTTCCATAGGTGTTCCATTTTTTTATTTTTTATTTTATTAGCTAGATCGTATAAAAAAATTATATTAAAAAAAATGGAACGCTTTTTTTATTTTTTATTTTATTAGCTGTATAGTATAAAAAAATTAGATTGAAAAAAATTGAATGGCTAACATTTTTTTTATTCGAGGAATTTTTTGCTACACGATCGGAACACCGTTGCGAACGGTGGATCGTGGTGATTATCGATGAGATTTTTTTATTACCGGGGAAAAAAGAAATGAAAGATCCTCCTATATCGCCTTTGGATCGGGTCGAATCGCCCGAGCCCGATGTATATTACGCCGATTTATCCCTCGAACGTTCGGGATCTTACGATTCTTACGAGCAATGGCGAATTCGCAAACTCGATCTCTAGACCCTGACTCGAGTAAACACGCCGTTCCCACACTCGACGAGCGGGATCTTCCATTTTTCTTCCATAGGTGTTCCATTCTTTTTTTAAATTTTATTAGCTAGATCGTATAAAAAAATTATATTGAAAAAAATGGAACGCATTTTTTATTTTTTATTTTATTAGCTTAGATAGTATAAAAAAATTAGATTGAAAAAAATGGAACGCCTAACATTTTTTTATTCGAGGAATTTTTTTGCTTCGCGATCGGAACACCGTTGCGAACGGTGGATCGTGGTGATTTTCGACGAGATTTTTTTATTACCGGGAAAAAAAGAAATGAAAGACTTTGAAGTATTTATACTCGAGTTTATGACGCTTTGCAGTGTCGATTTTATAGGTGCGAAATTGAAATTGGAGGATGAATGAGAAGAGGCGAAGCGTAATTAATTGTAAAAAAAAGGAAATCTTTCGCTTCCTACAACGATATTTTGGTGACGAGTTCACAAACGATTATTAAAATCATTACACATTATGGCACGCGATGCGGAAGCGAGAAACGACAGGGAAAAAAGGATACTCAACTGAAGCGAGAGGACGATTGCGGAGGCGCGGGCGAGCGTTATCGGGGCCGATGACCGATTAATTCGCGAGGTGGAGCCCGGGGTTTCCAGAGCTTTGTCCCTGCGGGAGGAGAGTACAACGATAGTTCGACACAAGTCCGCCGATGCTCTCGAGAGGTTTCTGTGTCTAACGCCACAGCTACATGGGGGATTAATGGGAGCGCGATGATTCGGTCGAAGCTCAATGGACCGTAATCCGCGGTTAACTACTAAAACTATAACAACCTATCGAGTCAGCAGCCCGCGAAACGGGAGCGTTGCCATCGTAAAACGAACGCTCACGCTGGGGTAAACTCCGACGATAAACCGCGGACTGGCTGTACGAAAAATGAATAACGATAAACCTACATTCTATCTTCGGCACGACGTTTTTCTTTTTTTAACACTAGGAAATAATATTCGCAACAAAATTTTTCACCTGTACAATTTGCTTTCTGATATCGTCGAAAATGTTTGTCTATAAATTCTGAACAAAATTTGACCAATAGCGATGAATCCTTGAGAAAATTATTAGTGCGCTATATTTCATTACATTCTTCATAAGTTTGATTTAAAAATTATAAAAACATATTTTTTTGCCAAAAATAATTGTTGTTGAAAAAATTGTCGAGCTGTTGATGAAAGTAATTAATTTTCAATGAAAAACAGTCTCTCCCCTTAAATTTATAATCGCCTTAATGATTACCTGTACAAACGCCGACGACAAACCGCGGACTGGCTGTACGAAAAATGAATAACGATAAACCTACATTCTATCTTCGGTACGACATTTTTCTTTTTTTAACACTAGGAAATAGTTTTCGCAACAAAATTTTTCACATGTACAATTTACTTTTTGATATCTTCGAAAATTTTTGTTTGCGACTTCTGGAAAAAATTTGACCAATAGCGATGAAACCTTGAGAAAATTATTAATCCAGTATATTTCATTAGATTTTTGATAAGTTGGATTTAAAAATTATAAAAACATTTTTTTGCCAAAAATAATTGTTATTAAAAAAATTGTCGAGCTGTTGATAAAAATAATTAATATTCAATGAGAAACAGTCTCTCCCCTTAAATATATAATCGCCTCAACGACAACCTGCCCAAACGTAAAGCGTGTAAAAAAAGAACAGAATTTTCCGTCGCGAATGCGTAATGGAAACAAACAAACCCACAAACCCATCTGCATCGTGCGCCACTCCCAAATTCGCAAACTCAGTCGTCTCGTCTAACGCTCTCTCAAACGGGGCCAGGAGTGCCGCGTGACGGAAAAAAAAGAGAAAGAAAAAAAAAGTACACAACGAACCCGCCCCTCGTTCCGTAAACAGTAAACACTTTCGGTTATCGTCGAGTAGCCCACGCCGAAAGAAGCGTGTCCGCGTTTGTCGCGCTCTCACCCGTGGCGTTGTGTGGAGCCCCTCTATTTATACACACCATTTGATTCGCATTAGATCTCCGGACGGCGGTCCGGCGCGCGAGTAGGCTGCGCGCACCGAGAGTTCGAGCCGCGCCGAACCAAACTACTGCTCCAAAAAGCAGTCGCACGATAAAAAAAAAAAAAATTCCAATAAATCCTAAAAATCTCGTCCCAAAAATCGAAAAATCCATGGTGTCCAAAAATCGTCGTTTCCCAAAGCGACTCGGCTCAAAAAAATCAAAGAAGTTTCTCGAAGGGGCGAAAGGAACTCCGGCGGAGTCGAGCGTGGAACAGCGTGGCATTTCGTCACTGAGACGGCGAACCAGGTTGAATAACCGGCGTTACGTCACTGCTGTGACTGTGTTGGTCTCTCCGGAGTTTTGCCGAAGAGCCTCGCGGCGTGACGCGGGCGCGGGCAGGGAAACGGGTACCTCGCGAGAAGGATGGAAAGAGGTCTCTTGCGCTCGGGCGAAAGAGTTCTCGGTGATGGTTGACGGCGGAGAGGAAGAGGTGGAGGAGGGGCGGAGGGGGGCGAGCAATAGCAGCAACAGCACGAGGACGATGTGCTCGTTACATTATGGTGGGGACGATGGAGGTCGATCACCTACGTACGGGAGTCAGTGACACCTCCAGCGGGCTCGCGGGATTCTCCTTCCTCCCGTTCCGTCTCCTTTTTTTTTTATTTTTTAATAAAATCTTTCCATTTTGCGCCCGTCCGCGCCGCTAGAGTGTTTTCCCATTCGCCAGCTTCGCCGATTTTTTTTTCAGCGAAATCGGAGCGAGGAGGAGCGACGTGGATCTTTCGCACGTGGAGCTCGCGATTCTTGTAGGGGAGAGCGGGGCAAAATGGGGCAACGGGGCAAAACGTAATTTCCAATAATTTTTGGATGCCCAAATTCGCCCTATCGGATACATGAGGCTTTTCTGCCCAGTTTTGCCACCTTGTCCGATCCAAAAATGATTGGAAACTTCAGTTTTGCCAACAAACCGCGTTTTGCCCCGTTGCCCCATTTTGCCCCGCTCTCCACAGCGGCGACGCGTCGCACAGATCGCGGCCCCGCGATTAGGACGTTGTCCCGATTCGCCAAATTCCCCGCCACCGACACGTTTTTCCGTCGCTCCGTCGTCTCCGTCTGGCGTCCGGAAGCGCGCGTTCGTCATCGCGCTCGCGGGAATCTTCGACCGTACCCATTGTCGCGTGTCCAAGTGTGCGCAGACGCGCGAGACGCCGATGCAAACTCGATCGTCGTCGATAGGCTCGTCTGTCCTCAAACTCCCTTACGGACTTTTCGCACTCTATCGGCCCGCGCGGCAAAAAGTTGCCGGCCAATTATTCCGGAGCCAGACGACCATGAAATTCCCATTTCTTCGGCCCCTTCATAAATCTTCCGGACTCACACATAGTCGCCGATCGTTAACGACTTTATTATGGATTTTTTTGTCGTAGCGACGTTTAGCCGTTGTATAGAATTTTTTATTTTTTTTTTAAACCTTGTCGAAGACTCGTTCTGCTCGCCCGAAGAGCGACTTCCGGTCTGTCTCTGCGTCTTTCGTTCTGGGGTCAGTACGCCGTGCCGGTGAGAGACCTTGACCACCGGTCGTCACGCACGCACCGGGCCAGCGGGTTTATCGTACCTCTCTCGATACGATCCGGCGTTCGGGCGACTCGGTGGATACCGGGCGGTAACGTTGTCCCGCGCGCGTGTTTGCGCCGTTCGCAATCCGCTTCTGGCCGCTCGTGACTCCGGATAAAGGTCCGGCCAGCTCCGAGCGAGCGAACACTCCGAGGGCCTCGACCCGCCGAGGGAACGATGGCCTCTCTCACGGGACGGAATACATACACGCCGAAAAAAAAAAAATCCATCTCGACGTGCATGTACAGCGGGAATACGTATTGCCGCTCACACTGACACACTCAACGCGCATATTAAGCAATCGACGCGGGCCTCTCGGCCGAATGTGTTTTCCTCAAGAGCCACTGACCGTTCAAGGCCAGCGGAGCTGACGTATTTGTGGCGATCGTCGACACGCTGGCCCATGTGCGTGTGTAATTTTACATACGCACGAGTATTACGCCTCGCGGTGGACAAATGAGCGAGGAGAGTGGGAGATTAGAGGAACCATTCAGACGCGCGACCGCGCCGGTCCGCGGATCTGGCCCGGAAGTCGGCCGTAGAATCGGCCCGTTTGCGCGGGGAATAATTTATAGTAAGATTTTCGGAATTTTTTTTATTCTATATATTTCCGGGGTAAAGGGGTAAGGGCGTTTGTATCTTCCGGGTTATGTTTTTTTTTTTTTTTTTTGGGGTATTTCCAGATGTACTTTTATTCTGTGTGGGTCGGATCGATCGGAAAGACCCCGAGCTGATCGTTCATTAATCTCTCTTCCTTTCTTCGTTCAATCTTCGAACGAGTATTCCAACCGGGTGGTCCGAGAGTCGGAAAATCGATCGGCTTATAGGTATTTGTTATTTACTCGCGCGATAAGCTCGACGCGGATCTAGCCCGGAAGTCGCCTATAGACTCGTCCCATTTACTCGGCGAATAATCGATAGTAACATTTTATGAATTTTTTATTCAATATATTTTCGGGACAAATGTATTTTATATTACCGATTATTTAAAATGTTTTTGGGTATTTCCAAATGTACTTTTGTTCGATATGGGTCGGATCGATCGGGACGACCCGGAGCTAATCGATCATTAATCTTTCTTCCTTTCGTCGCTGGACCTGTGAACAAGTATTCTAATCGGGTGGCCCTAGTGTAGGAAAATCGATTGGCTTATAGCCAGTTTTTTTTTTGTATTCGTGCGATAAGCTCGACGCGGAGGCAGAGAAGTTTCGCAATAAACCGGGCGATTGAGAGTCCCTTGGGAATCGCGTGAAACGAAGATGGGCCGTTCCGTCGATGATCCTCCGGTCAGGATTTTACGGCATTTCCGCCTGGGATTCAGGCACATTCGAGAATCCCACGGATTTCCGTGAACGAGAGACCCGAGAACGATCGTTGCTCCGTGCCGCGATTCGGGACCTCTCCAATATCGCTCCCGCTGATCCAGCTATCCGACCCCGAAAAACTCGGCCGTAAACCGCGAAGTTGCCCCGAAGAGAGAACAAGAATGCGGTCGACCCCGGGCTCATGTAGTACACAGCCGAACGCTCGGTTTCGAATCAACGCGCAACGACCGTGCCGTTTTATTCCACCGACGGCCCACTAACACACTTGCGTAATTAACCTAGCTGACGGATCGGCCGCGAAATAACGATTCATCAAATGCAAGTAATTTAAGGAATAGGTTCGCCAATCGCTGGGAAAAAAAATGCAGAAAAAAATACACCGATATTGAGAATTGGGAAGTTCAATAAACATGCGATACAGTAAGTGCCTTTCACGTCTGGCAGACGACACCTTCACGTTCAATGATATATTACTTCAATCGCAAGTAATTTAAGGAATAGGTTCGCCAATCGCTGGGAAAATATTCAGAAAAAATACACCGATATTGAGAATTTGGAAGTCCGATAAACATGCGATACAGAAAATGCCTCTTACGTCTGTCAGACGACACGCGAACCTTCAATGGCGTATTATAATCAATGGCAAGTAGTTTAAGAAATAGATTTACCAATCGCTGGGAAAAAATTCAGAAAAAGATACATCGATATTGAGAATTTGGAAGGTTGAGAAACATGCGATACAGGAAGTGTCTCTTACGTTTGGCAGACGACACGCGAACCTTCAGTGGCGTATTATAATCAATGGCAAGTAGTTTAAGAAATAGATTTACCAATCGCTGGCAAAAAATTTAGAAAAAATACACCGATATTGAGAATTTGGAAGGTTGAGAAACATGCGATACAGGAAGTGTTTCTCATGTCTGGAAGACGACACGAGGAACCTTCGATGGGGTATTATAATCAATGGCAAGTAGTGTAAGTAATAGATTTTCCAATCGCTGGAAAAAAATTCAGAAAAAATAACTCCGATATTGAGAATTTGGAAGGTTGAGAAACATGCGATACAGGAAGTGTCTCTCACGTCTGGCAGACGAAACTTGAACCCTGAACGGCGTATTATCGCAATCGATTCCACGGAAAACATCCGAATCGATTATTACCATACCAGAAGGTCGTCAGCTTCTGTCGGGCGTTCGATTTTATCTTCACGGAAGATATATGTCAGCGCGCTTATGGTACATCAACCATTGGCCGAAAGATCTCGGCACCATCGACCGGCCGTGACCGCGAAGGGCGACGCGGCTACGTCGACGTTCCTTCTTGGTTCGAAGACCCCGTGAGCCGATAAAAGACGAGTCGTACATTCGCGGGGACACGATAATGAGTCGTGACTAAAATTCTCAAGCCGTGCGCGGCCCTGTCGTCGCTCCCGGAGCTCTCGTGGGCTCCGCTCGAAGTACAACGTTTAATACTCGCGAACTTATTTGTACCTCGTACTTCCGCATAGATGGACGAATAGTCAGATCCACGGATAGATTTGTAGTCCGTAACCACGACCAAAGCCTCCCGGTACGCCCGCAGCGATTAAACCAAACTCAAGAAATCGCAAATGAAAATAGATAAACGCTACTCAAAATTAAAGAAAAAAATTAAACACCCAAAACTAAAAAATAACAATAACAAACAATTTGAGAAATGATAACAATAAAATAATTATTATTATTGTAATATATCTTAAACTAAGCTGTATTCGAAGTACAACGTTTAACACGCGCGAACTTTTTTGTGACTCGTACTTCTGCACAGATGGACGAATAGTTAGATTGACAGATAGATTTGTGGTCCGGGACTGCGAGCAAAATCTCCCACTAGATATTACGTTACGTTCTCGTGGAATAAATAATGCGCGTATTTGGTTTTAGGGCGGATATAATTAGTACAGTCACAGCTAAATATCTCGAACACGAACTGTCACACGTCTGTTGTCTCAAAAAGTCCGATCGAGACTGTTCTCATCCGGTTTTTCGTTGTCATACCGAACTATTCCGATCATTTCTATAATATCGTTTGTCCCGGTCCATCCTCATCTCCATATTCGTTACAATATGTAGTGACTCAACCAAGCTCGAGAATACCGCAAACGATAACGGAAAAATGCGACTAAAATTAAGAAAAAAAAAAATTAAATAGCTAAAACAAAAAAAAAATCATAATAAGGAAATAATAATGATGATTGTAATATATCTTAAACTAATAGTTATAAAATATTGTATCGATCGTTATATTGCAATATTCATACAATATAGGGTCAACGACCCGCGAGAGGCAGATGCGCGGAAAACACCGCGGGAAAATAGGGAAGTCTCGGACGCCGCAGTCATCGCATCGAGGGGAACGGCGTGCGGGTACGAATTTATCGGGTTAGGACAGAAACGTATGCAAGATCCTAAAATAGGTCGACGACAGAAATTGCGCGCAGCAAACCCCGCTTCCTCGTTCATTGTCGCACGCGCGAATTTGGTTCGCCTAACTGTATTCGCGGTGTGCTGCGCGCCGTCCGGGACTCTAAGTCCCGGCGACGCCGATGCGCCCGAGAGCTGCCGAGAGGTCGTGCAACGACCGACTACGAGGGGGTCTAGGCGTGTAAACGTCTGCTCACTCGGTTAGCGACCTTTTGCCGTGTAGATATTATAAGTTACCTTAAACAAATAAATCCCGCACCTCAAACCACCTTCACCCACTACGCCAAAAAAAAAAAAAAAAAAAAACAAAAAAAACCACCTGGATTAACACGTAAATCAATGATATGTGGACCGGTCCATATTCCCCACTTTTACCCTACAAAAAAAATCCTGAAACAATAATTCTAAATGATCGAATCTATAATTCGAAAGGCTCGATCGCAATGTGCAATCGCATTATAAATTTTTTTGATCGCACTCGGATATCCTTAATGGAAAGATAGGCCGAGGAGCAAGAAAAAAGAAAAGAAATAATTGAAATTGTAATTCACCGCGCATAGTTTTTCTAATGCTCGATAGTCGTTGCAATTCTTCCGGGTTTAGTATGGGCTCAGGTCGGGCGTGCACACGAGGAGGGAGGTGTAAGGGGGCCGCGGGGTGCCGCGAATCCCGACGCGGAAATCATGCCTGTCGCATAGGTAACAGGGTTTGCGGTTTGTGCAAGTCGTCCCTCGTCTACGGTGAGCGCATATATACACACACACACATATATATATGTACACATATATATACATATATTCGCATAGGTATATAGCTTGAATCGGGTCTATGGCGGTGTTCACGGTGCGTCGGCGGTGCAGGCGTCGCGCCGTGTATTTCTCGGTACACCTACTATGCATACTATCCTTCTAGAATATAGTACCTCTACACACTACTCCCATTAGCATCGATAGCGGGGTTACAGGGAGGTTACTGAACCCGTAACTACAACGCTGGCAGCGGCCGGGCGAAGTGGGTACTCGCGGGCGGTATAGAGGTACGTCTACGTACGTACTCGGATAACTCCACCTTGCGCTCGCCGGCTCGACGCGCCAGCAGGAGCTCTCCGAGAGCCTCCCGAGAAGCCCGCGAGGCTTTATGGAACTGGATAATTAGAGCGCGGGCGCGCGCGCGGCTGCCTTCAACAACCACCTCCGACCACTTATTTCATCGCCCGTACGTACATCCTAACCGCTAAAATACACAACGCTCTCTATCGTTGCACGGCGTACTTACGGGTATGAACACACATCCGGAATTATAAGATCGCGGTGAGATTCGTCGGGTGGCGGGGGGTCTGGAAATCGATTAAAGAGTTCGGTGAACTTTTGCACCGCGTGCAAAAACGGCGTTCCCTCGTCACTTTTATTTTTTTCCCTCCTTCAGTGGCTCGGGAAGGATTTAGTTGAGGGGAGGGGTCGATGTATCGCGGGGTTAGAATACCGTTGGTGGAAATTTTACTTTGTCCGGAGGGACGAAACTTGAAAATTGTGAGGGTGAAGAGACGGAAAAGTTGGAAATTGAAATTTTCGTATCGCTGGCGCATGTCCCTTTATTCGCAAAGCTTGTTCTGTGAGGAAGAATTATCTGTATTTTTGCCGTCTTCGTAGAGGAAGCTTTGCTAATAAAGGGATATGAAAATTTCGATTTTTTTTTCTTTTTTTAACGTCAACTTTGTGCTTGACATTTGGGCAAAACGACTTTTCGATTCAGGTTCGACGTTAAAAGTACACGGACAAAATATACCAACGTCGCGCTTGACTTTTGGTAAAAACTGATCGGGACAAATTCACGGTAAACTTTTTTCGTTAGTCGTCGTTCCTGAACTATATTTAAGGTACTTTTTTTTAAGGGTGATCATAAATCTACCTCTAACTTTATCTATTTTTAACTTTATAATTTTTCATGAAATTCAAAAAATTCAAAATTACATAAAATTTTAACTTTTTCATTGAAATCTAAAAAAAAATCTTCACCAATACAAAGGTTCCTCTAAACAAAAAGGAACATCGAGCCGGCGACTCCGTACAAACTTACATACGATTACTTCCGTAGTTTCAATACAGTAATTCGGAAAAACGCCAATTAAAAATAAACCATACAAAAAAATGGCCGTAAATCTTGCAGCGGCCCGAAACGGTGCATCGTCCCTAGCTCAAAGGCCTTTAAGTTGAGTCGAGAAATAATCGGCTTTTCGTCGATCGATCGGTTATCGGAAATCAAAGGAAGTGGCGAGCGCATCGCAGCGGCGAAACTGGATTCCTCGGTCTCTTGGTGGCCGCTCGGTGGAAGAAGAGGAGCAGCAGCAGCATTGGCCCGGGGCGAGCACACCGCTGACCGAATAACCAAATTCGTGCTTGCCTACTTTCTTCTCCTCCACGTTGCGCAACAGCTCTCGCGATCGTGCAGGCGTTCCGAGTCCCCCGTGCGCTCGTAACGTGTATCAGCGGCAGCCGCGACGACGACTACACTCGATCTTACTTTCCTCGTCGCGATAAAGTTGATCCATAAATCTTTTTTTCCCCCCCTCCCATGCGCTCTCCATGTATCGGCGTATTGGCCGATCGGTCTTATTTTATGTACCCAGATTATAGCGCGGATGAATAATAGGATAAACTCCGAGATAAAATTAGAAGGACGTGTAGAGAGGCACGATGTGAGACACTATATTTACAATCAGGTATCGTAAGACACCAGCCGCAGCTTTCGCCCTTGCGTGGATATGTACTTTCTCCGGACATCATTGTTCATTGTTTCGCGATACACTCGCTCACTCGTGTACCCTTCCTCTCTCTCTCTCCCTCCGTCTATCTCGCGTTTCTCCGTCATCGCGCGTTATTCTGTTCTTTGGCGCACAGTGTGCACACAAACATCCGAACTATGGACACAGGAACGAGAAACTCCCACGAGAGAGATCCAGTTTAAGTTTTCCTCTCGATGAAGTGTTACGTCGGTGCGAAATGGGCTGCGCGAGACAGCGCAACAGAATGGACTATCTACTTGCCAATTTTTTGGGAACATAATAATGATAATAAAAAAATAAACGAGTCCTTCTGGACCGGGTGTTGCGTTTTGCCCGACTCGTCGGTCATCAATAGATTCAAATAAGATCCTTTACATTTTTTTATGTAAACTCGCCAACTAATTCATCAAATCATATCGAATGCTGGCGAGCGATGACTTTGCATAAATTTCGCAAACATTTTCACCATAATATAAGAGCCAACTGCGGAAGACAGCGGTGCAGAATGGACTATCTTTTTACCAATTTTTCGGAACATAATAATGATAAAAAAAAATAAACGAGTCCTTCTGGACCGGGTGTTGCGTTTTGCCCGACTCGCCAGTCATCAATAGACACGAATAGGACCCTTTAAATTTTTTACTGTAAACTCTTCAACTAATTGATAAAATCCGACCGAACAGGCGCGAGCGACGACGTCGCATAAATTTCAGAAAAATGTTTACAGTAACGTATGCACCAGTTCGGTAAGGTGGGATTTGATGTATCAATACATCGTTCAAGGTATACAAGTCGCAGTCCGCGGGAGCAACGCAACTGTCCCTCTTACCCCTTCTTCTCCTTCTTCTTCTTCTTCTGTCTTTATCGCTCTTCCATGGATATGGAGCAATATGGTTGGGTGAGGTGAGTGACCGACGTCCAGTTGCGTTCACTGCCCTCCCTCCGACGCCTTCCGCACTGCAACGTCGTCCTCCACCTTCTCCGCCTCCTCCTGTCGCTGCATGTTCACGTTCTCGCCCGCGATCCCCACTCGTATTCGCTTATTACACCTACATATATATATATATATATATATATATATATATATATATATATATATACATAAATATGTGTGTATTTATTTTACACGCGAGCACCCGCTTCACC
>JAPYZC010007599.1:0-14340 GCA_030522665.1 Ichneumoninae sp. A BG-2022a | reverse complement strand
TCTCTGCATGGACCAACTCTCTGCATGGACCAACTCTCTGCATGGACCAACTCTCTGCATGGACCAACTCTCTACATGGACCGATTCTCTACATGGACCGATTCTCTACATGGACCAACTCTCTACATGGACTAACTCTCTACATGGACCAACTCTCTACATGGACCAACTTCCTACATGGACCAACTCCCTACATGGACCAACTCCCTACATGGACCAACTCCCTACATGGACCAACTCTCTGCATGGACCAACTCTCTCATGGACCAACTCTCTACATGGACCAACTCTCTGCATGGATCTCTACATGGACCAACTCTCTACATGGACCAACTCTCTACATGGACCAACTCTCTACATGGACCAACTCTCTACATGGACCAACTCTCTACATGAACCGCGTCGACACGAACCAAGTCTACGGTGACCAAATTTTTATTCGAAATATAGATATCGAAAGTAGCAAAATCTCCCGTCAAATTTGATCCACATATTTCGATAAATATAGCGACATTTATGCACCCAAAAACCTCCAGAAAATACATTTTATTAAATGTATTTTTTTTCATTCAGCCACAACACATTGGTGTATTTTTCGGTATGGATATCATTGGGATATTTTCCGGTCTTCGTGGATTCATCCTCGACCCGATCCCCCAGTCCTCCCCGGGGCGAGAAACAAGATAGAGACCCTTCGCGCGGCACGGATATTCAAATGTCAGCTGGGATCAGCCCGCTTGACACATTTTAGCGTCTCGGAAAAAAAAATATATTTGCACGCGAGGGCAAAGAGGCGCGAAGGTTTTTGCCACCCTCGTTTGTGTCTGGACCAGCGAGCTTCGCAGCATCCATCCCGGCCCGTCCTCCGCGTCTCTCGCCTTGACTCTCCCGCGTACAGTAGCGCGCCGTCTCCGCCGAGAATACACAAAGCTTTCGCATCGCGCCAAGGGCTCACCGCCCCTTCGGCGGGGTGAAAGAGCCCCGGAGAGAAAGGAAGACGAAATAAAATAAAAATATATAATAACAATAAAATACGGGGTGAGTCGCTGCTGGTGGCAGCGACGAGGTCGCTTATGCAGATCTTTTTTTATTCGGCCGAGGCTTAACGATTCAATAACCGATCGGATCTCGGTAGCTTCGAGTGCCCCTCTCGCCCGGACACAGAGACGCAAATACTTTGCATCGAAAGTGTCCCCGACACGTCGGCGGATTATCGTCGGATCGGAAAAGCAACAGACGGGCGGGCTAAAATGAAGCTGGGAAGAGAAGAGGAAATAGTGAAATATCAAGGAACCCCCTCCCCCCCCACCCGCGTCTTAAGGCAGCGCGGCATCGTCTGTTGTAAAGGAGGAACCTATAAAGCCCTCGCGCGTTCATCTCGAGCGCGAGAATCTGCATTTAGTTTTTTTCCTTCATTTCCTCGCAGCGATTCGACGATTGGAGATAATATTATTTTTCGTTGTTTTGTTTTATTTTTTTTACCTTTTTTTTATTATTTTATAGTTCGGGGAGGGATGAAGAGTGAGCGATGGGAAGTATCCGTTCCGATTAACCGTGGGGGATTTTTTTATTCTATTAAATGGCACGCTGAGAGGGCGGTGAGAAAAAAATATTGTAGAAGCAGAGACTTTAAACCAATTTAAGGCCAATATCGATTGATAGATTTTTACATCGTATTATAGGTATTTGAAATTATGGGGATTTCTTTTTTAGGGATGTGCAAGATTGAAGTAGGCAGAATTATATTATGATATAATTCTGCCTACTTTAATCGTGCACATTCATTTAGTTTTCAGTTATCAATGTGCTATATGTAGAAGCACATCGATAAGTGAAAACTTAATTTCTGTAAATAATAATAATAATTATTATTATTATTATATTTGCTATTATCACTCGTATTTATTGTTCTAACTACAAAATATAGACGTTCCCTTGGGGAATTATATTTTATAGAGGAAAGTAACTATGGTCACCCTTACTATGTAACTTTTTTTCGGTGCATGGCTCGTGGCAGGGTTTTTGCGGGTGACACGCTGAGGTAGGGCATTTTTTTATACGCACGATTCTTTTTATGTTATTTTTTCATTCACCAAGGTTCGCGCACCTGCAAAAATGTCAACCGACTACACTGTCAACGCGATATGTCCGAGAATTGCGCCGTAGCTGTTTTTTATTATTGGAGAGGTGGAAAGTTTCGTATAGCGAGGGCCATTGAAAAATGTATCGAAAAAAAAGAGAGAAAGTGGAACATTACAATATATATATATATATACAAATATGTATGTATAATTTATATATATTTATACAATCTTAGTGTATTATTATCATTCTCTTGCAAGAAAAAAAAATTCAAGTACTTCGCGCACTGTTTTAATGTTTTGTTAAAAAAGTAATTTCCAGGGAAAAATCCAGGGGTGTTGGGGAGGGGGAGGATGAAAGCCCAGGACGAAGGGAGAGTTGTTCGGCGAGACGTGAAAGGACATTTAAAGAAGTTGGATCTCCCGATGTAATAATATTTACATTATTTTATAAGTTTATAATAATTTATAAATTTATCATATTTTATAAATTTTACAAACTTACCTCATTCTCTCAAAAGGGAAAAAAAAATTTGAAATCTTTTCCCCGGGATTAAATTTTTTGTAAAAAAATTGATTTCCAGGGAAAGATCGAAAAATAGTCGAAAATTCGATAAATCGATTTCGCGGCTAGTGGGGGGCGGTTTCGGGGCGGGGTGAGGATGAAAGCCTAGGACGAAGGGAGAGTTGTTCGGCGAGGCGTGAGAGGACTTTTAAAGAAGTTGGATCTCCCGAGTCGGATGCTCGAGGCGAGCGAGGAAGCCAAGGAGGGCAGGTAAACCGCATTCGCCGGCGGGGTTCCCGATAGGCTTTGGGGTTGCCGGCGCGCGAGGCCAAATTAAATGATTATGGGTAAACGATATCAAAGGGGACGACGTCCCCGACCGCTGACAGTGGTTGGAAACCGGCAGCGCGCGCGCTGGATATTTCAATTCTTCAGCCTGACGGCTTCTGGAGATTGCGTATTTTTAAGCTCCGCTCGGATGGACCTCGCTGCCTCGCCGGCGTACAACGCTTCCGAAGAACCCGTCGCCGGATCTCTCGCTCTCTCGGGTTCTCGCGAGAACGAACACCCGCGGGCGCTTCCGTTTCGTTTAACGTCGAGACGATTCCGCGAGAGAAGACGCCGAGGATGCCGCGCGGGTGTGTGCGACGCCGCGTGCAACGCGACTCTTAAAAAAAAATAAAAAAGGGCTACCGTCTCACCCCGAGCACCCTTGTGCCGCTCGTGCAGAATCGCATCGCCTCGTTGTTCGAGCGAAAAAACGATATACCCGACTCCGGAAAGCCGAGCAAATAAGGCGATTCCACACGGGAGGTTGGAACGATATTCGAAATTGTAGGCATTTTTTTTTAGACATGTGCTAGATGGAAATACATTTCTTATTGTGCGGGAGAAAACTTGCAGAGCAAAAATATTTTCTTGTCGTTTATGCATGAATTTTCGATTTTCTTTTTTCGAATCGGTTGAATTTTCGTTTTTTTCGTATCTGTTGAAGAGAAAATTCATAGAATGAAAAAAAATTCTTGTTCGTATAAGAAAAAATCGGCATTTTTTTTTATTTAAAATTCATGCATAAACATTTTTTTGCTCCCAAACGATGGGTCGTATTAGAGCACATATCTGAAAGGTATCCGCCGCGTGCAACGCGACTCTTAAAAAAAATAAAAAAAGGCTACCGTCTCACCCCGAGCACCCTTGTGCCGCTCGCGCAGAATCGCATCGCCTCGTTGTTCGAGCGAAAAAACGATATACCCGACTCCGGAAAGCCGAGCAAATAAGGCGATTCTACACGGGAGGTTGGAACGATATTCGAAATTGTAGGCATTTTTTTTTTAGACATGTGCTAGATGGAAATATATTTCTTATTGTGCGGGAGAAAACTTGCAGAGCAAAAATATTTTCTTGTCGTTTATGCATGAATTTTCGATTTTCTTTTTTCGAATCGGTTGAATTTTCATTTTTTTCGTATCTGTTGAAGAGAAAATTCATAGAATGAAAAAAAATTCTTGTCCGTATAAGAAAAAATCGGCATTTTTTTTTAAATTTAAAATTCATGCATAAACATTTTTTTGCTCCCAAACTATGGGTCGTATTAGAGCATATATCTGCCAGGTATCCGCCGCGTGCAACGCGACTCTTAAAAAAAATAAAAAAGGGCTATCGTCTCACCCCGAGCACCCTTGTGCCGCTCGTACAGAATCGCTTCGCCTCGTTGTTCGAGCGAAAAAACGATATACCCGACTCCGGAAAGCCGAGCAAATAAGGCAATTCTACACGGGAGGTCGGAAAGATATTCGAAATTATAGGGATTTTTTTAGGGATGTGCTAGATGGTAATTTTTTTTTTATTGTGCGGGAGAAAACTTGTAGAGTAAAAATATTTTCGAATCGATTGAATTGTCGTTTTTTGTTTCGTTAAAGATAAAATTTATGGAATGAAAAAAATTCTTGTCCGTATAAGAAAAAATCAAATTTTTTTTATTATAAATTCATGCACTAACATTTTTTGCTCCCAAACGATGGGTCGCATTAGCGCACACACCTGCACGGTATCCGCTGCGTGCAGCGCGGCGACTCTTAAATAAAAAGAGCTACTGTGTCACCGTGAGCTTCCTTGTGCCGCTCGTGCAGAATCGTATCGCCTCGTTGTTCGAGCGAAAAAACGATATACCCGACTCCGGAAAGCCGAGCAAATAAGGCAATTCCACACGAGAGGTCGGAAAGATATTCGAAATTGTAGCGATTTTTTTTAGGGATGTGCTAGATGGAATTTTTTTTAATTTGGAGGGAGAAAACTTGTAGAGTAAAAATATTTTCTTGTCGTTTATGTATGAGTGAAACGGTTCAATTTTCGATTTTTTTTTTTCGTATATGTTAAAGAGAAAATTAAAAGAATTAAAAAAATTCTTGTCTGTTAAATTTAAAATTCATGCAGTTAAATTTTTTGGCTCCCAAACGATGGCTGCCACAATTTGGGAAAACATTCGAAATCGTAAGGATTTTTTTAGGGACGTGCAAGATGGAAAAGCGCGGAATTTTTTATGTGTAGAATCTTTTTTATTTACTTGTCTGCTACGCAAGACTAACGCGGTAGAATTCCTCATTTTTTTCTTCATATCTGTTAAAAACAAAAACAAAATATAATTAAAAAAAAAAAATGTTGTCTGCTTCCGTACTAAAGGCGATGTATAAAAAATGTTCCTCTAAAAAAAAAAATCCGAATATTGTTTAAATTGAAAATTCGAGCATAACAATTTTTGGCCCTCGTCAGATAAGCCGCGTTGCTCCGCGTGTCTTCCCTCAGCACTGCGAAGTCTCCACCATACATCTCCCGCAAAGTATTCCGAATGAAATAACATGTCGCTCTATCCGACGAATTTCCGGACGGAAGGACCGCGAACGGCTCTCTCAAGCCGTCGCCGGGAATGCTTTATTGCCAAAGGGTGTTCGGTTGAGAAGCCGCGGAGGGCATTTATGTTCACTAATCACCGGGCCGAGGCTTCCCCGTATATGTTTTTGCGGCGTCATTCATAACTCCGCTCGGCGTATGTTTTCCCTCCGGTCAGTCGGCAGCCGGTGCTCGGGGCAGTTTTCTCTAATTTCGCCCGGCCATACGCGAGCCCGGGCGATTGGACGAGCGAAACAGCGACGTCGGTCGGACAGCTTTGATTCGCGTCAAAATTGTGTCTTTCGGTGGGCGAGTTCTTCGGGATTTCTTCACCGGGCAATAAAGAGTTGCCGAGGGTGTGTTTAGGGAGTTTAGGGAGCGTGAGAGACGAGCGGGCTGGGTTGAGGGGAGGACGACGTGGAAAGGTCGTCATACACGAGCCATCGGGACGAGCCAAGAAACACCCTTCGGCTCCTCGGAGTGATGTAAGCCGCGTTCGCCTTAACGCAGTAAGTTGACGGCGCGCGTGCACAGATGCGACAAATCGACGCAAGTTACGGAATCGTGAAGCAGCTCGGGTTCTCGGGCTCGTACGCCAAAGTACCGTCGTCGCTCGATCTACGTCCCGCGGCGCGTACCTCGTGGTACGGTCCTCATCAAGCTGCAACTTTGGGTCTAACCACCGGCCGTTATCCTTGCGACGACGGATTCCCTGTCGTTTGCTGAGAGACGAGATTATTTGGCGTGTGGGGTGTGGGGTGCGAGGTGGGTTTAGTGTAGTGGGAGGATTGGGTATCCGCGATGTAAGAAAGTAGGTTCGGTACTTGGGCACTTGGAGAGGCACTTCCATGGAGAGTCATGCTGTGGCTTACATTGAGATTGGCACAGTTTTTACACTGAGACTTGGCGTTGGATTTAAGACGTCAGTTTGAACTTGAGATCGAACTTAAGATCAAAGTGAAGCCTGTACTTAAGATCAAACTTAAGTCTTTTGGCTCAAACTTAAGTCCTTGAGATCAAACTTAAGTCTTTTGGCTCAAACTTAAGTCCTTAAGATCAAACTTAAGTCCTTAAGATCAAACTTAAGTCCTTAAGATAAAATTTAAGTCCTTAAGATCAAACTTAAGTCCTCAAGATCAATCTTGAGTCCTTGAAATCAAACTTAAGTCTTTGAGATCAAACTTAAGTCTTTGAGATCGAACTTAAGACCTTGAGATCGAACTTAAGTCCGTGAGATCAAACTTAAGTCCTTGAGATCAAACTTAAGTCCTTGAGATCAAACTTAAGGTAGCTATGTCGCTTCCCGCTCATCTCGCATAAGTTATCGAAAAGAAAGTGAATATTGCAAGTACTTCTCGATAGTATAAAAATCTGAAAAAAATTCATGCATATTGAAGGCCCTGAAAAGATTCATTTTGCACAATAATAATTCCAAAATGTTATTAACATTTTTATGAAAAAATTAATTGTTTAACAAATTACCCGGCAAAACAACTTTTTTAAATTGAAAATGATTCATTTATTTTTCTCAATACGTATGAATTTTTTCAGATTTTTCAATCAGTTTTGATTTTTGTGTTTTTTCAGACATTTTTTCCATATAAAAAAATTAAAAAATCAAAGCTGATGGAAAAATCTGAAAAAATTCATACGTATTCAGAAAAATAAACTAATCATTTTCATAGAAAAAAAGTTTTTTTGCCGGGGAATTTGTTAAACAATTAATTTTTTTGATTAATTTGTTAATAACATTTTGGAATTATTATCGTGCTTTTTCAGATTTTTATATCATCGAGAAGTACTTGCAATATTCGCTTACTTTTCTCGAACTTATGCGAGATGAGCGGGAAGCGACATAGCTACCTTAAGTCCCTTGGGTCAAACTTAATTCCGAACTTAAGATCAACCTTCAGTCCGAACGTAAGATCAACCATCAGTCCGAACTTGAGCTCAAACTCAAGCAAGCAATGAAGTTTGGGCGAAACTTCTATCTTACGAGCGCTCTTAAGTTCTGCAGCGATTTTACAATGTGCAGAGACTTAGTCACAGACTCAGTCACATACTTAGTCACAGATTTTGGTCACAGACCCACCCAGAGAATTACAGGAAACTCTCCTAGGGACTTACACACAAAACTCACCCAGCAAATTGCAAACCTTCACACAGAATCCCAGCCTCACTTTAACATATATTAATTTAAGTTTCACTTTAAGTTGCTCTGTATTCCTCTCTTTTTGCTCCGGTCCTTAAGGGATTAATCCCACACCCCAATAAACCATCTGTCTATCAATCTCACATAGAACCTCGCACAGAAACATAGCCAAAAAAAGGCTCCCTACCTAATAAATAATAATCATCAGTATCGCAACCGGAAGTACCGCCACTATTAAACCCCGTTCAACGCGCCGGATGTTCCGGAAATCGCGGCCTCCACCCCGCTCGCCGCGAAGCGTTTTCCCACCCCTCTACCAAACCCCTTCCGGTACTCCAGATATCCGCTCCCAAAGTATCCAAAGATCATCTCCGCCTCGGCTCCCGAACGGACCGACGATGTGCCGAAGATCAATGAATTTATTCAATCCTCGAGCGATAAGGCTGAATGGAGGCGACGGCTTGAGGGAAAATGTGGCGGGCCGGGAGGGATGTTTAAACCCGCGAACGTATATGTGGTCGGTTACGGTGCTCAAAACTCGCGAAGCTAATGTCGGATGAAAAGGGGTTCAAGCAGAGCCCGGCCAGTGAGTGAACACGAGAGAAAGATATACGCCCCAGGGGTGGGGGGAGGGGGAGGGGTGGGGGGAGGGGGTGAGCTTTTGGAGAGACAGAGGAACGCCGTGGTTTACTGCTGGGATGAGGCACACGGGCAGGCAGCGCTTGACGGGGAGGGTAGTTTGGATGCCGGGCGAGAGACGGAGTCAGAGAACACGGCTAGAGCGCCATACGGACGAGCCATTTAAACTTCTCATCCCCGGAAACCACGCGCCTGTCCGCATTCTGACTTATACCCGGGCATCGTTCACCCCGACGGCGTCGGCCCTCGGCCCTAACCCCACCTCCACATTCGCCCTTCAACGCTCTTCCGCAAACTGACTGAAGCGATCTATACGCCGACCAGCCGTGACGACTAACGGCCCTTCACTGTCGTCTTCGCACTGTCAACTCGTCCTGCGGAGGCGGAAAAAAATGGGCATCGAACGTTTTTGATTGCTCGGTCGTCATCGTCATTTTTCTTTTCACTGGTTGCGTTTTTATGAGAAGGCGAGGGGAAGGGTGTTTGGAGGTTTTAAGGTTGATACGGGCCAGAATGGTTCGGCAGGATGGAAAGTAGTGGATGGCTGGGATAATCGGCGCTTAGTTGATTTTAATCCAGTTGCAAAAGTGCTTGAATTTTTTTTTGTTTTTGCAGAATCGATAAAATGGGTTGATTTCGTTTGTTTCATTTTTTTAAACAAATACAATGAAAATCCGGACATTATTTTTTGTACTTCTTTTTCGGTCGTTTATTATATAGAGAAACGTATAGAGAAATACGCTTCTCTGACAGTGAAGTGGTTAATAGACTTTTACTTGTCTTTAATCCGTTTGCATAATTACTTGAAGACTTTTTTTAATAACCATTTGATGAAATTGATATATTTCGGTCGTTACGTTACGTTAGGGTTGATACGAGCGGGAATGGTTCAGGCGGATGGAAAGTAGTAATGCGCGGTTGGGATAATCAGCACTTAGTTGATTTTAATCCAGTTGCAAAAATGCTAGGATTTTTTTTTGTTTTTGCAAAATCGATAAAATGTATTGATATCGTTTGTTTAATTTTTTAAAACAAATACATCCGGATATTTTTTTTTTTTGGACTTCATTTTTTGTCGTTTGTTAACCCCTTCAATGTCACGTGCCCCTACAAGGGCCAAAATATATAGAGAAATACGCTTCTCTGATAGTGAAGGGGTTGATCGACGTTTACTTGACCTTGATCCATTTGCAAAATTACTCAGACATTTTTTAAAAACCTTTTAAAAAAGTTACAGTCTTCGGTTAAAGTCTCATACAGATGCTTCGGAAAATTCTTTTTGTGGTTTCTTGATATCAAAAAATTATAATAATCCGTGACTCTACCAGTTTTATATAAATTTTGGATTTTTCTTGTCGGTTCGTACTCGGAGTTCACTGGATTTTAATTCATTTGCAAAATTACTCGAAGCCATTATTTAAAAACCATTTCATAAAATTACAGTCTTCGTTTAATTTCTCTTAACAGATTCCTCCGAAAATTCCTTTTGCCGTACATTTTTTGTCGTTTGTTGATGTCAAAAAAATCATAATAATCCAAGACTCTACTAGTTTTATATAAATTTGAGATTTTTTTTGGCGTTTCGTACTCGGAGCTCACCAGATTTTAATGCAAAATTCCTCAAAGCCATTTTGTAAAAACCATTTCATAAAATGACAGTCTTCGTTTAATTCCTCTCATACAAATTCCTCCCAAAATGATTTTAAACGTACGTTTTCCGTCGTTTCTTGATTTTTAAAAATTATAATAATCCAAGACTCGGCGAGTTTAATTTTTTTTTGTTTATTTTTTGCCCAGCAAGCAACTCCATCCGCGAGCGAGCAGACGAGTTGGAGTGGGCGGTCGGGGATCTGCGAGTCCTCCGCAGTCTGGGCGAGGAGAGCCGGGCGTGTTGAATGCCGGCGCCGCGCCGACACTCGAAAATTCTCGCGCCTCGCATAATTTTATTCATTTTTCTTGGCAGTGACGCGGCACGGCGGGGGGTTGGGGCGCGGCGAGCCGTCGATCCTTCGCCGCTGCGTTTGCGTATGGTAATCCGAGCCGAACAACCGAGATTTTCACCCTCGCTCGCGGCGCGGCCTTTTTCGCGCTCGCGGCTCCGGAAGCGCAAAACGCACCTTCGAATTCCCTTCGCGTCTCCTTTGCCGTCTGAATATTATTAGTAATTAACGAAAAGAACCGTCTATCCCCGCACGCTCGGCGAGATCCGATTTCTCTCGTTTGTAAAACGTACGTCCAAAAAACCACCCCTTTCTATCCGCCGACTCCGGCCCGCCCCCGCGCCGGAGCCGGGCCACGGCTCTCGCTCTCGCGCCTCTTTGAATTGGTAATCGCCGCGGGCCACGGAGATACCTCGCTCGAATAATTTTGCCGGCACTCCGAAACGAACCGGCGAGGAACGGACGAGCAGAGCAAACGCGTAACTCGGTCGGCACCAAATCCGATAAGCCCACTTGTACAAATATCGATATATATCTTTTTTTTCATTCATAGTTTGGAGACTTTGCCGGTTTGGAGCTAAAGCGCCGCGACGCATCAAAAGCGTTATTTTTTTTCGTTTTGTTATTTTTATACTTTTTTTTTGCGTTTTCTTCGGACCATTAGCTCGGCAGTTTTTATTCGCAGCCGGTAATGCGCAAGTCCGTTCTGCTTTGGAGATGTTGCGCCAAAGCTCGGCGCATCGAAAGCGTCGCTATTATTATTTTTATTATTTTTTTTTTTTCGATTTCTCGTAATCTTTGGTTCGTCAGTTTTTGCTCGGACTGGATAAGACCTAACAACGATGATCGTTATTTTTTCTTTTTTATTTATTTATTTTTTTTTATTCACACTGTAAAAAAAATTAGTTTGAAAATTAATGAACGGCATTGGAAGCTTTTTTACATAAACTGTTTCTAAATTTTCAAACACATGTGCGTTGCAATTTTACAGTAAAATTTGTGTTTTTAATGAAATTTTTTGTAAATTTCAGGCAAAATATTTCTAATTTTAATATCTCGTATTTTTATTTTACAATAAAAGTACATTAATGTGTAATTAATGTAAGTAATGTAAGCAAATTTCATTTTCCAGTACATTAAATTTACAATTTATTTTTACAGTGCGTACTTCGGAGAGTGTTCCGCTTTGGAGCTAACGCGTCGAAGCTCGACTCATCGAAAGCATTGTTATTTATTTATTTATGTATTTTTTTTTTTTTGAGATTTCTCCGGATCTTTAGTTTGTTAGTTTTTATTCGGACCCGGCCAGACCCAGAAAATTAATTAACAATATTCGAAGCTTTTTTACATAAACCGTTTCTGAAATTTTAAACACATGTGCGTTGCAATTTTACAGTGAAATTTGTATTTTTCATTAACATTTTTGTACATTTCAAGTAAAAGATTTGTAATTTTAATATCTGGTATCACATTACATTTTACATTTTTATTTTACAAGCAAAGTACATTAATGTTTAATTAATGTAAGTAATGTTAGCAAATTTCAAGTTCCAGTACCTTAAATTTACTATTTATTTTTACAGTGCTTACTTTCCCGTTTTTTTCATTCATATTTCGGAAACTGTTCCGGTTTGGGCTAATGCGTCAAAGCTCGACGCATTAAAAGCGTCGGCATTTTTATTTTTTCTCCGCTTTCTCCTGAACATGAACTGATAAAAAATACGGTTAAATCAACTAAAAATTCGGGCAGGGACGTTCAAATAAAATCTTGTTGGTACAGCTAAAAAATTTGTTAGTTCAACAATTTTTTGGACGATTCCACCAAAATATTTTTGAGCCATTAAAATATTTTCTCCGATCAAACTAAATATCTATTTGAACGCCTCTACCCAAATCTTTACTCGATTCAAACCTTTTTTATCAGTGTACTTTGTCAGTTGTTATTTGGATCCAATAAGATCTAACGAAGATGACCCTTACTTTTTCTTTCCTTTTTTCTCACTCCTACTTTGTAAACTGTTCCAGTTTGAGCTAATTGCGTCAAAGCCCGACGCATTAAAAGTGTCGTTATTTTTGTTTTCCTTTTCAAATTATTTTTTTTTCCTTTTCTCCTGACCATTAGTTCGTCAGTTTTTATTTGGATCCTGTGAGACCTAACGACGATGATCGTTACTCGATATCGGGGGGATCGACGAGCGGTAATTGGAAAATTGATATGCTCGTTCGTAACGCGGCGTAGAACGACTGGTTACGCAGTCGAAACAGCGACCGAATAGGCGAGAGCGGAAACGCACGGTGGGCCGAGATTTTTGGCGGGTTTCCCAGTTCGGACGCTGGCCCGGGAGAATCGAGAGTCGGATCGAAGCGCGGAGGTGGAGGTACGAAGAGTCAACGGTGAATGGTGCGTGTGCGGCTTCGGCGCTCAATCGGTTCGACCAATATCGCGAGCGGAGCGCCGGAGCGCGAAGCCTGGAAAGGTTCCGAAGATGAGTTTTTTCTCACAAACAAAAAGTGTAGAAAAAAATCGAAATTTCGATGCGATTTTTTTTTTTTTTTAACAAAATGAAAAAAAAAATCCTACGCTAATGTGCAAAAATTCGAAAATTAATATGGGTGATTCGTTGAAGAAATAAAATTTTTTGGACCAACATGCTATGGTAGGTAAAAGGCCAATGAAGCGGCACCGCGCTCAGAAACGGAATAACAAAAATACACACACTCACCGAAGGGCCTTTCTCGCAATCCATCGGGATTTCATATTCGACGTGGTGGATATTAAAAAAAAAAAAAATCTCTAGTGTATGAAAAAAAAAAAATGAAACACAAAAAAAAAATAGCCGCGTCGATCAAAGTATTAGGAGTAACGGGGCAAAAAAAAAATAAAAAACCTAAAATTGTACGAGAGTGCCTTGATTTTTTTTCCGATTTTCATCATACGCGTTTTTATTTTTTCAGGCACAACCCTCGAGAGTATTTTCTCTTTCGCTACCCGTCGGGCGATCAGCGCCGATCTCTGGCTCGTTCGGAGGTCGATCGGGACTGCGCGAATCGAGAGCCGGAGGTAAATCCGATAGGTTTGTGTGCCCGTGTGTAGGCGATGCATTCGCTGTTCGCCCGTTTACACGAATTTCTGCAGTGGAGGGGGCGGGGGAGGGGAAGGGGGTGAATTACCACGACGAACGGTAGCGAGTCGGAACTTTGCTTTGCGCACACAGCGGGCAACCCTTTTCCCCCTCGTCCGGTGGGCTGCGGTCGGGCTCTACCGTGTTTTATCAATTAATAACAAATGTATCCGGCAATGAGTTGAATGGCAAATAAAATGATATCCCTGTCGGACCGCTCGCGCCCGACGGAACTGGCCGGTTTTGTGTTATACACCGCCGGCCCAACTATATACGTCACCCCCCCCCCCCTCTGATGGGGAAATTAAATCGGCGTGTCGATGAATACTCGTCGATTTACCCCGACTGACTCGTACAATGTCGTCGACACATCAATCGACCGTCATTCGATGAATTCTCCGACAAATTTGTTTTGCGGCGGGTTTCAAGATTTTTGCGGGGAATTTCTCGGCTGGTTGTAAGACGAAATAAATTCGTTAAATAAAGATTTATATGTTCTTGTAATTATATGATAATTGATAGTACATACCTGAAGTAGTGTCTATGAATTATTTCAGAATTTTCTCGGCATGCCCTTTAAAAATACATTTAAAGAGTCAGCTTTGGGGAAAACTCTTCGGTACTGCATAGTACATACCTCAAATAGTATCTATGAATTATTTCAGAATTTTCTCGGCATGCTACTGGCCAGCCCGAATCTCTATGCGAGCGAATAAACTCGTTTAGAGCCTTAAGGCCCTTTAAAAATACGTTTAAAGAGTCAGCTTTGGGAAAAACTTTTCGGTACTGCATAGTACATACCTCAAATAAATTTATCTATGAATTATTTCAGAATTTTCTCGGCATGCTACCGGCCAGCCCGAATCTCTATGCGAGCGAATAAACTCGTTTAGAGCCTTAAGGCCCTTTAAAAATACATGTCAAATAACTTAGAACGACCACATTGGAATTTTGACATAAAACCTATTGCATAATTAACGGCTAATTAAAGGATAATTTAGTGCCCCAAAAAAAA
>JAPYZC010007595.1:0-17669 GCA_030522665.1 Ichneumoninae sp. A BG-2022a | reverse complement strand
AACTGCGATAAAAATTGTATCAGTTGAATGAAGTAAAAGTCGTATGTTTTACTTTTTTCTTCCCATCGGAAAAAATCAAGATCCCGAATTTATCGAAATTATCGAAAGTAATCTTGTCGGTTTGATTGTTCGCTGATAGGCCTTTATTCTTCTTATTAACATAATTCTTTCGATACTATCCGTTCCGCCCCTCAGGATATTCGTAACTTTCTTATTGTACAGTGGTGAGAGATAAAGAGAAGAAAAAGTAAAAAATTCCCCGAACAAGCTTCGATCCTCAATATTTCATCCCAACACCGCAATTCTATCGCCATTTATTTATTGGCATAGATATAAAAATACACTTTGCCTAGGATGATTAATCAATCTGCGATAAAAATAGTATCAGCTGAATGAAGTAAAAGTCGTTCTCCTTATTATATTACGTATGCACTCTTGTCGGTTCGTTGATTTGTCGATCGACGCTCGCACAAGGCCGAAGCTGGAAGTTACTGGCGCGAAACTTTCAATATATATTTTTTTCGTTGCTATTACCAATTTCCGTCGAATCGCGTGGTCCAGAATATCTTTTGGGAACCTTCGGAATGCTGGTAAAAAAATAATATTGGTAAAAAAATGTTGACTTGTACGTTCGAACTGAAGTTTGAACTTCGGGACATAATTTACCGCGTCGCTCGAGGGTAACCGCGAGTGCACGTATATCTTGGTCCGGGATTACGAAGACAACGGGTTCTCGAAAGTGTCGAAGATTAACGGCCCGCTGATACCCGGTGAACTTCTATCTCTCGTCGCACCCGGGGTAATCGTTATGGGCGTGGCGAGCAAAGAGCTAAGCTCGTGTTGCCGGCAACACTTTACTGCAATCTCCCACGCGACTCGATTCCCTCCCCCTACCGCGAGATGCATTACCGCTCGCGAGGGGATTTACCGATATCGCGGTATCGAGCCCCGGGAGGTGAAGAAAGAAAGCAAATCGAAGACGCGGACAAAAACAAGCTCGGTGAAACGTTGACAGCTCTCAGCGAGATCTCTTCCGATATCTTTCACCTCTTTCGTCATGGATTCTGCACGGCTTATTCGACTGAGACGATACAAAAAAAAAAACCAATGTAACAACATTGGTTTTTTTTTTTTTTTAAAAAAAAAAAAAAAAAAAACCATTGTAAAACATTTGTTTTTTTTTTTTTTTTTTTTTTGTATCGCCTTAGTCGAATAAGCCTTGCAGAATCCACGGCATATTTATATAGAAATTTTAAAGGACAGTATTTAAAAAAAATGTGTGAAACATCAACACATTTTTTTAAGCATTGTCCTTTAAAAATTTAGAGCGTTAATGCTCATTCGATAGTAAGGTTTTCATTTTTTTTCTCTATCACTTGATCCAGGAATTTGACTAAAATGTTACAAATGTAGATAATAATGTGTAATGTATAATATCTTAATATTCACGGGCTCATCAGGAGCGCGTATGTAACTTAAGACACTGACCTATAATGTTTTTAAAATAACTTGCATTAATTAAATCCATTATAAATCTTGGATGATTTGAGAATCTATTAAAATTTATCGGAAATTCTACCAAAAAAAAACGACACCTTTTTTAAGCAATATCTTTCCGATATTCAGAGCATTAATACTTGATTTATTAGTACAATATTAGTTTGCTTTCTCCACCACTTCATCCATGAGTTTAACAAAATTCTCACAACCACTATAGTCCTCAATACTCACGAACTCCTCACGAGCCCGTATGTAACCTACCGCACCGATCTACAATATTCCAAACAACTTGTACGAATTAAATCCAAAATAAATCTCGTCAATGAGAATCTTGTAAGACGCACAAAAAAATCTAATCCTAAAAATACTTGTCGCGAAAAAAAAAAATGTCGGTTCGACTTGGCCACTCCTCTCCTCGGTTCGCGATAAATCTCGGTTGTCGCTCGATTGTCCCGAGCCAATGCGATCTCGCAAGTGGAGCAGCGAATGCAAATTTCTTGTGTGCATAGCTTCGGTAGTGGAGCGCGATCGGGACGACATAGGCGCACTGTACCTACTCCGTGCAGCGGTCGAGAGACCTGAGAACGCGGTACGAGCTACGTTCTCTTTGCCGGTGCTGCGGAGTATCTCGGACGCGGTCTTGCACGCTGGTACGTACAAAGGATGAAGAGGAGGAGGGAGAGCGCGATCGGATAGCGGAGCGAAGGAGAGGAGACAACGTGGGTGTGGTCCAGAGGAGGCAGCGCACAACAGCGTCGGAAGAACGAACGGTCCCCGCATCTCCCGATGCATCGGGCGTCGATGCAACTGCAACCGCGGAGAGGCCGCGGACTCGCAACGAGATGCAGTTTGCTGAACTCGGCTCTCTCCCCGTCGTATCCTCATCCTCATGGACTTCGTAACCTGTATCCGAGCGAGCCCCGGGCGTGCTGCGCCTCACTTTGCGCATGACTCCTTAAACAGAGGACGACGACGGAGAAGACGACGGCGACGACTCGGACGGCCCTTCCTGGACTAACGGTCCGCGCCGGCTGTTGCTCCTGGTACCGTAGCGAGTTTCTGGGGAGATCGGCGCGAAAAGCGCAAAGATCTAGCCGACGGACCAGATTGCACCCACTACGGCTTCTCGGGCGCATGCGCGGAGAAAAATTGTTCTGTTTCTCTTACAAAATGTAGATCGTTAATAATTTATTGTTGTGGCGGCAAAAATATTTGTTGCCACAGCACAACATTTTGTTGTACCTGTGTTAACCAGGTAAATGAGTTGTGGTAACAGAATTCTTGTTGTCTCGACAATTTTTTTTTTCTACTTTTAGAGCGATCGGAGACTTGAGGACTTTTCTTAAATGAAAATATGGGCGGTGGAGATTTTATTAAAAAGATTTCGGAGTCTGTCTCTTTTTTTCTGTAGGTGGAAGCAATGCTGAGAGAGTTGGCGGGGGTAAAAACTAAATTTGTAGAAAATGAACATCCATTGATTGAACATATCTTATTATTTTCGGGTGCCTGCGGCAAAGTAATTTTATATTCGAATATGATATTCTTCTAACGATCAATGATTCAAAAAAGCGTACAAATTTTCGTTTTCCGCAGTTCAAACTTGATTGAGAAAAAACTTGTTTCGAAATATTCCAAACAGAACATGCAACAGAAAGGCTCATTTATAAAAAGTAAATAAAAATAGTTTTAGTTTTATCAATTCTTTTCGATTTTATCTTCCGAGTAAAAATTCATCGATATCTCATTACCAATTTAACTTTTCCCGATATTAAAAAAATAGGAATTATTTCGTTCGCCCCATTATTTTTTTCAGCGTGCACTGCTTGTAACACATCCGACTTCGGTGTTCCTTTGCCTCGCCGCGGCAACCTATACAGTTTCGAGGCTTTGCAGCTATTGGTTCCCGAGGAAAAGGCCAAACTGCAGTTATCGGCATACTGCTATCCCTTTCCGATCGTCTTGTTTTTACAGCTTCATTGCCACGGGGTGGCCAATCATTGTTACCGCCGACGGGATTGTCTCGGCGACTTAGCTCTGGGTTAGTTGGGTCAGTTGTTTAAATGCCAACGGCGGCACTAGGAGTGCTACCTTCTTATCCGTGCACACACACCGACGCTCGCAGGCTGTGGCCCGAGGCGCGAGGCGTATCGATCGATAGATCGATAATGCGCACTCTCAGCTGGAATCGCCTTCCCAAACAGACTCTCCCAAGATCCTTTCGATAACCATCGTAGATAAAAAGGCAAGCAATTTTTTTATGATTATCACGAAAGGCGACGCTTTAATAATAATAATAATAATAATAATAATGCAAACTGTACAAAACCACGAAATTGTTAATTTAAACCAAATTTCATTTATATACTTATATACTGTTATCTGAATTTATTATGTAAAAGGGCATGTCCCGTAAATAAGTAAATAAGTAAATAAATAATAAATAATACATAAATAAATGCAGGACTATTATTGTTATTATTATTATTATTAAGCGTTTATATTTGTTATCCCTGTCGACAGACTCAAAAAATGTACCGTTGCTGTCGAGTCGAGTGGTTGGTCGACGACAATGACAAATGGAAAAAATGAAAAATAAAAATAAGATAACGAAACGTCCGATGCTTCGACGTTAATCCAATTAAATCGAAAGTTTAATCAACACGCGGGCTGCCACTGGGCTCTGTGACAGGCGTCTTGGCCGAGCCCCCTCGGCGCCCGACTGACATCGGATTCTCCGCGGTAATAATTGGCCGGCTCTCTCCGATTCTCTCTCTCTCCGCCGATCCTATCGGCAAATCAAATATACAGCCTTCGGTTTCGGCATTTTTATTTTCATTTTTCTTTTTTGTCCTTTATCCATCGGTGATTTTGTATCTCGTCGGCAGCAGAAGGGCAACGCGCTTCTCGAGCGATCTACAGTGTGGGACTTCTGTGTCTGAGACGGATGTTTCTCTGTCGACGTGTCGATCGTTACCCGCATGGAGTTTTCCCGTACGACGTGTCGTTAGTCCTGTCGTCGGCGGAACGCAGCGCGGCTCAATTAAAAATAATAAAAGAGGCAGCGAGACTCGGCGAGACGGGAGCGATTTACAAGCCACGGAACTCTCTTACTCGTTCTCGTTATGGGAATTAATAGTAGTCTATCGTCTATCTGACCTTGTCGTAGAACCGATTACACCGCCGATAGGGACTAGGTTGAACCAATATTTTTTGTCAACTCACCTGTAACAGAAAATAAATAATGTATGTGGTTAGAGATGAAAATCAAGTAGTGTCGCTCAAAAAGATTTATATATCGGTATGTAATACGTCACATGTGTGGTATGTAATTATATATCAAAGAATCATTTTTTTGGGCGCAAAAGCACATTTTGAATAAACTGCTAAAGTGAATTTCACTCGAAGGAAAAGAGAGCCGTGTCAAGGAAAAAAAAATGATCAAGAGAAAATTAACCCTTTAAATATCGAAGACCATGCCTTCTTTTAAGCACAAAAATGATACGGATCATTTTTGTGCTTACTTTTTGTGCTTATTTTTGTGATACGGATCGCAATAAATTTTGTTCTCCGTTGTCAAATAAACGACACTTCAAGGTACGTATCTGAATTATTGCAGATTTTTTATAGCACATTAACTTGTTATTGAAATCGTTCAATGTTGCGTCTTGGCAAATTCTACGTCCTCGTTGAACAAGAATTCCGGTACGTGAAAGGTTAAACGAGGAATCAGCGTGAAATTCGAGCGGGAGGACGAGCTGGAAGCGGAACGTTTTCTGCTTCAAAGCTCCGCCGAGCCGAAGAAAATAGTTTAATCCTCAGCAAGACGAGAGAATCTCGATGATTCATCAGATCGGCGTGTAGATTAGCCGGACGAGGCAGAGAGAAACATGCACGGAAAGGATAAAATGAGAAACTTAATATGAATCTAAGCCACGCTAAGTACGAAGATGAAGTGCGACTAAAAAAAATTCAGTTTTAAGCCTCAGCAGATACAGACAATTTCGAAGGGAGACGTTACGGGTCGGTGTGCAGATTAGCCGGACGTCGAGGAGGGCAAAATACGAAAGTGATAAAATAATAAAGATGATATAAATAATTTTTAAAAAATTGAGAAAGAGAAAATTAAGTAAAGGATCCGCGCGAAGTTCGAGCAGGAACGTTTTCTGCTTCAAAGCTCCGCGGCTACGAAGAAAATAGTTTAATCCTCAGCCATACGATAAAATCTCCACGATTGATCAGATCGACGCCCAGATTAGCCGGACGAGGTACATAGAAAATAAACCCACACGTACAAAAAAAAATTAAAAGAGAAACTTCATATGAATCTAATCCACGCGAAGTACGAAGATGAAGACTACAAAAAATCGTTTAAGCCCCAGCAACTGCAGAAAATCTTAAAGGGAGGAATTACGGTTCAATGTCTAGATTAGCCGGAAGGCGAGCGGAGGGGAGAGGGGGGGGGGGTTAAAAGAGAAAACCCTAAAAAGATAAAATAAGAAAATCGATATAAATCTAATCCGCGCGAGGTTAATAATAAAAAAAATAAAGAAAAAAAATTTGCTTGAAGGCTCAGCAGCTCTAGAAAATCTCGGGGAGAGGCATATCGGGTCAGAGTGTGGATTTGCCGGGCGTGTTCGCCCGTCCATTCCCGACCTTCGGCCTCATCTCTTCTCGTCGGCTTTTTGCTTCTTGTTCTTCATCGTCGTTTTCCTCGCCTCGTGTACAGCACTCACGGGCGTCGGGCCGGTTGTGTACCGCTATTCGTTCGTTTCGTACACGTTCCCGAGGCTCGTTGCAGCAGTTCCTTGGTCTCGGATGAAAAGTACAGCGGGGGCCGCGAGTGGGAAAGAGATGAGCGCGAAATGGCATTGGTAGCCTACATACCACGACAGGCAAAGGCGCTCCCGAGCGAACTCGAATGGATTATCGTGCCATCATTCCCTAGTTGGTGTATATACATGTATAGCATCCACTCTACCGGTCGCGGAGGTTGATACAGCTCGCGGCTGCATCCTCTCTCGTAACGAGAGTCCACCGCACCGGGAGTCTCCGGTAGTCGTGCACCCACTAACAGAGATAAGACTATCGGTCGCTCTTTCTGCTTGGCTCGGAAAAAAAAAATTACGAGAGAATTTTTTTTATCTCATAACTTTCTTACTTTAGCTCGTAAATAAAGTTTTATTTAAGCTTCTACTATCACAATTGCCATTTGGTTTAATGCGGTAAAATGGTAAAATGGTACAATGATAAAATGATAAAATGATAAAATGATAAAATGATAAATTGGTGAAATGGTAAAATGATAAAATGGTAAAATGGCAAAATGGCAAAACAGTAATACTTATAGTGTCATTAATAAAATCGTAAAATCTTGTCGTGCCATAAAAATATATATTGATTGATAAAAAAAATGACTAAAAAACATACAATATATAGTTTCATAGTTGTCTCGATCAATGCTTTTACCACGGAGCAAGTTTCTCCCAATTTACCTTTCTCCCCATTTAAATTTTGCTTCAAAGCTCATTTGCGGACAATTTTTTTCCGTCAACGGCAGCGTTAATTTCTCTGTTGATAAAACCAATTTCATAATCACCGCTGGATCTCCTTTATGGTAAATCTTCCAGTTGCTCTCGAGTGAGTTGGCTCTCCGTTAACACATTGCGGGAGGAACTGTCCGAGCACCGAAGATGCGTACACGAGTCGAGCTCATTCCGCGCGGTCTGCTCGAGGATCTTTTTGAATGGTGATTATCGTTCCCGCCGACACACAACGAGACATATAAATTACAATCGCTTCGAGAGTAAAGAGAACCGGACTCGAAGCGTCTCTCTTCATCTGCCTCGTCCCTCGCGAGGCAACTCCTGGCATCTCCGGCGCTCTTCGCCGTTCTCCGCCGGAGTATTCGGTTTTCCGTGCTGCCACGCCATAGAAGGGCGAGGATGGACGATCCTGTGGATCCAGGAGCTGAACGGACACACATACATATCGTGTCTCTCCCGCAGCTTCTCGCCTTCCGTGAACTTGTCTCGATGCCACAGGTGGTGCAGGTGTTTCGCTCCGCTCGCTCCAGAAGCCGGATAACGTTCGACTTAACCCGGCAGCGCAAGAGCCCGTGTATAACGCAACCGCATAACCGCCGCGCACTACGCAAGAATGTTTTTTTTTCCTCTCTTCTGCCGCAGACTGCTCGAGAGTAACGCAACTTACAAAAAAAGAACGCGACTACGTGTATAATCTCACGAGTGATTATTTCTTTTCTTCCCTCCGGGCGACCATCAGGCGCACATCTCGGTCCCGCAACTTGTTTGGTCCTCGTATCCGAGATCTCCGGCTCGCGGATACTTTTGGGCAACGCAACAAAAAATTCGAGATACGATACCGAAAATGGAAAATTTATGATTGTCGCGAATTTTGCTAAATTTAATAATAAAAAAGATGGTAAATATGAATATGATAGATATGATAAATGTAATATGGAATAGTTTTCGTACCAGAATATTTAGGATGCGAGAAAAGAAAATCAAATGTATGCTAAATAATATATTCGATGTATTAATAATAAACTAAGCCTTTTTATATGATATTGTAAGAAATATCGTAAGAAATATGTTTGCAAAGCCAATTGGCAATATATTTATATTTATACTCTCATGACAACTTACACTATGTAAATGCTATGTACCAAAAACTGTTCCATCTGGAATATTGCCAATAA
Source organism: Ichneumoninae sp. A BG-2022a (assembly GCA_030522665.1). NCBI lineage: Eukaryota > Metazoa > Arthropoda > Insecta > Hymenoptera > Ichneumonidae > Ichneumoninae sp. A BG-2022a. The sequence continues at coordinate 9,451 of JAPYZC010007595.1, read as the reverse complement.
TCCACTACTACTACTATATCCGAAATATAAAACTTTTGACTTCAGAAATATTTGCTACGTCACTGATATTTCTTTCGACGTACACATTTTATATTTTTCCATGTGTTACTTCTGTTACTTTAACAGAGTCTCGATCGTTAAAATGTGCTGTTCCAACAGTATTTTTTCAGTGTGCGTGTTAAACGGGTTGGTCCATATTGGCCCCATTCACCCCGCGGAGATCCTTAAACTCGCAGCTATCTATTTTTCTCGGTGCGCCTTTATGGCAATGCACACATTCAATGGCACGTTCCGCGAGGATTGCCTTCGCTCGGAACGCACGCGCCCGCCGAGGGCGCGAAGCTCGAAGGAGAATCATTAGAAACTCGCAGGAGAAAAACGTGAGGATGCTGAGCAAACACGAATTAGGGATAACGACAGGAGAACGGGCGGGGGGGGGAGGGGAGGATAAAGGGTTATGCCGGATGGTCCGCGGTGGGGTCGAGAGCGCGAGACAGCGATATATCCGAGCGTTAACGTCGTTAACCCGAGAGCGACGTTGTAATAATGGCCTCTTCCGCGTCTTTCCTCGATAATTACACCAGCGCCGTCTCGCGCGCACTCGCCTTCGATTTCTACACTCTTCATCGTCCCAGTCCTCGCGAGGTTCCGTTCTTTCCTTCGCCCGAAAGGTTCCCGGCTCGCTCCTCCTGCCTCTTGATCACACGGACGGTTTGACCTCCCCAAATTCGAATGCGTTAAATTACACACCTTGCCGTATATGCAACTGCGCGGACGGTAATTGTAACCTTTCACGGGCTGCGCCGCGATGCGCTCGCGCAAATCGCCGATTTTTTTTTTCTTTTTTTTTTTTTGAGGCAGGGATATGAAATTGCTTTAAAAAGGAGACAATACTTTTGGGTTCGTTTCGATGTCGACGAACTAAGTTTTGGCGCTCGAGGTGCTGGAGATTATCTTCGCTGAATATTTGAAGATAAAGGGATATTTAAATGAGTGGCTCATTTTAAAGGGCTCGATGAATCATTGATGAACGTGGATCGCATGATCCTATGGTTGGATGCATTTATCTTTAATTTCCTGGAAGATACCGAGTGTGCATGGAGAGAAAGTATCGTTTAATACGATTTTTGGCAATTTCTTTAATTAGTTTTTTTTTCTTCAGAATTTGACATACTTTATTTATTCTTCAGCGATTTGCAGCTCCATTGAAGTACATATTGGGAACGGCTAAATTAAGTATTGCGAAATTTTTATTGGATTCTCTCGCAAACTATGAGTTAATACCATTATTTTTCGATGTTTTCTATTTTTTTCCATACCTTCCCATTCTTTTTTTTCAATTTTATGCTCAAAAGGGTTCAAATGAAATTTTGAAAATGTGATCGCTTTATTTATAATACAAAATATATTACGGGAATGCGGTCTTTACTCGATCGTCAAAACTTTAAATATTTTCTTATCGACCCCCCTATCTCAAGTGTATTTCTGTAAATTTATACTTCCTTTTTGCAATTTTATGCTTCCGAGGATTTAAAAGAAATGCCCAAAATATTATCGTTTATAATAAAAATAATATTCCGGTAATGGAATCCTTACTCGATCGTCAAAACTCTTTATATTTTCATCTTATCAACCCCTCCCATCCGACGTGTACTTATTCAGATATAATCGAGAGAATTTGGTCATTCAACGAATGTCGAAAGCCAACGAGAATTGGCAGTACTGCCGTTTTTTGATGTGTTAAAGTGCAATTTTGAGAGTGAGAAAGAGGGAATAATCTTCCGGGTCTCGTCGTTAAAGTCGTTTACGACCGGTAAGCGTCGAGCGAAGTCCGGCGGATCGAAAGTGAACAGGGAAAAGAGGAGTTTTACTTGGTACGTCCCGGCAACGGCCCGATGAGATAGTGGAACACGCAGAGGAGGAGGCAAAACGGCGTCAGAAATGCACAAGATGAGGACGCTTTTTTGCGTGGCAGTTAAACCGACGCTTCTTCTTCTTCATCTTCCAAACGCCTCTTGTATCTTTATTTCTCCATCGTATTTTACCCAGCTACTTCGCAAAGAGGATTTCTCATTCTCCATTAAAACTTATCGCGGGTAAGAGTGCCCGGGTAGTCTCTTCCACCCTCCGGCTCAGCTAAGTAGAGTCGTCGTCCTTTTATCGTCCCTTCAGCGCCGGTCACTCGTCGACCGAGCCGATCGCATGGCACTCTCTGCCCGCACTTCGGGCCGATGCGATTCCAGGAAATTCCACGAAACCTTTCATCGAATTAGCGAAGAAATTTAATTGACTTCTATAAATCTTGGTTTTATAAACACATTTTCTGGACTCGCATGGTCAATTATCTTTTTCCATATGTTGAAGGGAGTCAACCGATTAACCCATTAACGGTCAGGGGGAAATGGCTTGCCACTAAATTGTACATTTATGGTATTTATACGGGAAACATCAAATTGATTTTTCCATCGGTCGATGATGGAATTTCTGTGCTTTAAATATCAGTAAATAGCTTTCTTTCCAGTGACCTTTAAAAGGGTTGATTCATCTCACGGACGTCTTTTTGGTTCTCTTTTTTTGCATATTAAACCAAAAGTGTTAAAAAAATAGTTTACGTCATTTTATTTTAAACTTTCATTCCGCCAGTCCTGAATATTCCAACTTTCGAATCGCAACAAGATAGGGAAATAACTGAAAAATTTACGGATAAGCCTTTGGGTCTAATAAAGATATTGGACCGTAAGGCTTATCCGTACATTTTTCAGTTATTTCAATTAAATATATTAATTTTTTATCAATAATATTTTTTTTTGTACCGTCAAAGATGACTGTACAAAAAAGATTTTGCTATAAAATGCCTACAGTTGTTTCTCGCTGAAAGGAAGTCGCGGCCTCTTCAGCTTCTTCCTCCAGTTTCAAGAAGAAACCTTCCAGGAACAAAACGCTGAAAAATAAAAATTCACGTCCGAACTCCCGTAAGCGAGAAGCGGAGAGCTCAATGAAGACGCCGAGGTGTCCGGGAGAGCGTACAGTAGACCTAACGAACGTGCAGGACTACGGCAGAAGCTGCGCTGATAGGCCCGAGTCGAAGGGAAAAGAGAAGCGAGGAAGTGATCGCCCGTTGTATATTGCTGTATACACGTCCACGTAGAAGTTTCCAGCGACGACCCGACCTGACCCGGTGCGGAGCACGCGCGCCGGCTCGGAGGCGGTGCGGTTATACACCTAATGCCACACCGTATACAAGGCTTTTCTCCGCACATCCCTCGGCTCTCGCTGTTTCTCTTCCTCGCCAAAACCAATCAAGCGCGGTTCGGAATGTGGCGTGGCCGAGGCGAGGTCTTCTTCTTCCTCGGCCTCCTCGTCCATCTCATCCTATTTTCTATCTCTTCAGCATCTCTTCGGTTTGTTTTTTTTTTTTTTTTTTTAGGGTCTACGACGTTGGTTCAGGCTGCAGTCGCGGCGCGGTGCATAGAGTTGCACTCTACGCTACTTGCGGAAGAATCATCTCTCCTCTCCATCATATCCTCTGCTACTTCTCACCTAACTAGTAGCGCATTACGCACTCGCGACTGCGAGTGTGTCGTATGCATGTGTGCATGTATTCGTTGCTGCTGCCGCCGCGGTCGCATGGGTGGAAACCTTTCAGCTGGAACTCTCGAAGCTCCGAGCTCGGAAATGATTAACACGACGCGATGATTATTGTTGCTCCGAAGGTTTTCAAACCAAACGGTAAACAAGGGACATTGGAAGAATATTTCGCGCTTACGAGCGTTCTCAATTTACTTTCTTGTTATTTTTTTGCAATATTTTTCTTGACCATCTTACCATTTTTTTTTCTTATAAATTTTACCATTTATGTTCTAACAAATTTTACCATTTATGTTCTAACAAATTATACCATCTTTTTTTCTTATTAATTTTACCATTCTTTTTCTAATAAATTTTACCATTTTTTGTCTTATAAATTTTACGATAGGTTTAGTTAACAATATTGTTGATTTAAAATGAAAAAAATAGTAAAATTAGCGAGCGAAAAAATTGTGGGTTTTTGTGAATTAGAAATGTTCGTCGAATATTCAACTGTTTTTCTGCATCGAATTGCAGGCGTTGTTCGGGTTGCCCACTTCTTGGTTCAAAGTGAACTCTCGTGCTACCGCTCGATCATTAATTTTATACCTTCGCGAGGAAATTGTGAGAAGAAGCTCAGCATCTTTCGCAACCGATCGCGATTCGTAACGGCCGACCTCGATTGAGGATCAACTTTTTATCGATCGATTGTAGTGATGAATGTCCGAAAAATATTTATGATTCTTCGTACTTCAGAAATCGTAGCGCATAAAATAAAATGGTCCATCGAGCACGAGCTCCTTGCCGATTAAATTTTTTTTAAATTTACGAAAATTATTTTTTTTTTTTCGTTTTCGATACCGATCAAGCTTTTCACATCGCGAAGCAAATATCCATCGACTGATTATTATTATAAAATTCGAACTGCCCAAAAAAAGCGAAAAATTCTGATGAAGATTTCTGATGTTTTTTTTCTTCTTTCTTCAACAAATCGTGACGCCGAAAGCGTTCGAGCGCGAGCTCGATATCGCCACGAAGCTCGCGTTAAAATTTGGTTACCGGGCAGATTAAGTGTGCAAGGAAGAAAAAATAAATAAAAAAATGTAAAAAAAAAAACGAAAAATAATTCTGGGCGTTACGAACATACGTCGGCGTGGTGGTACGATAAATTCTCCGTTAGAGCTCAGCCCCGTGGCATCGACCTCTCTCGCTTCGGGCATCGAGGACTCGCCTCCCTTTACTCGCTCGCTCGGCCCTTCCTTATTAAGTATACATGGAGACGAGTGCGAACGCAATTTACGAAAGGGCGAACGTTGCTCGCGGAAGGCCGCGGGAATCGGTCGACGTTAAAATAAAGGATAACCGCGGGAGAAGGCAAAAAAAAACGAACGAACGAAAGGATGAAAGAAAGGAAAGAGAGATACGTTGCCTGCTTAAGGAATCTGTAAATTTCCTGTACGAGCGGCCGCCGGTACGGGAGAGAGAGAAGTTCCCTTTTCGCGGAATATCGGCCGACACGTGAACTGTATAAAATTGGTCGACGGAAATGGAGAACGCACTATAAAAAAAATATTAAAAAATAGAAAAATCAACTTCGAGAGAAATATGGAAACAGCTCGAAGGTTTGGCCCGAGAAGCAAAGAGGGAAGAATGGTGGAGGCAATGGACTGTATAAAATTGGTGAACAGTGACAGAGTAAGTACTATTACATTTAATTTTTTTTTAAGTCAAGTTGGAGAGAAAGGTGGAAACAGCTCGAAGGTTTGGACCGAGAGGCGAAGGGGGGAGAAGGGTGGAGACAATGAATTGTATAAAATTGGTGGACGAAGACGGAGAAAGGTACTATAAAATTTGCTTTTAAAGTCAACTTCGAGAGAAGACGGAAATTACTCGAAAGTTTCGGGCGAGAGGCGAAAGGGCGAAGAAGGGTGGAGGCAATGTACTCTATAAAATTGGTGGATGGAGACGGAGAAAGTACTAGACCATTTTTTTAAAAGTCAACTTCGAGAGAAAGATGGAACCTGCTCGAAGATTTGGGCCGAGAGAAAAAGGGGGTAAGAGGGTGGATAAAATTGGTGGACGGAGACGGAGAAAGTACAATTTAAAAAAGTCAACTTCGAGAGAAAGATGGAAACTGCTCGAAGGTTTCGGTCGGGTGGCGGAGCGGGGAAGACGGGAGGCAATTAAATAATTGGCTCATTAACCGGCGGTGCGTTTTACGATTCCCGGCCCGAAGTCGTCGGAGTCGAATCGTCAGATAACGCGTAACGGGTCGCCGTGACCGGTGAGTTCCGCAGTCTCTCTCGCGCGTGCAGCAAAAAAGTTGCCAAGAAATGGGGAACAGGGAGGGAGAGGAGGGGGTGAGAGCGGAACAGCAAAAGTATCTCCCGAAAGGCTCGAGGAGAAACGAGGAGTTCCTCGCGTTTCCTCGCGAAATCGCGGGTATCTCGGGGCGTCAATTAGTCAGGCGGCATCTAGAACGATAAATCTTTTTCTCCGGAAGGCAAAGAAAGAGAAACGGCGGGAGAGGGCACGAGCGAATTTACGATCGGTTCTCCGCTCTTCGACCGGTCAACGGGAAGACGACTCTTTCTTTCTTGCTGCTCGGGCCGCTGTCGATCCCGGGCTTCCGATCCGATCACCGGCCAATGAAAGAGAAGCGAGATCGATTCGGCGAGAGGATACGTGTGCCTCGACGCCACGGATATGGGGATTCGATGAATAAAGTTAAGACCGTGGAGATTTATCGGACAGTCAAGAGTCAAATGAACTCGCGGTACTGAATCGAAATTGAGTGAATGAACTTTTTTTCGGCACTTTTTTCTCTTCGTCAAACGTGCCGAATTGTTTTATATGCGGAACGAATTTATTCCGTCGGGGAAACTTTTTTGAAAATAAAATACGGAGACCAAAATCTCAATATTCGATGAGGTTTTGTTTTTACAATAAAAATTGGAAAGCTGTGTTAGATTCTGTTTTTTGATAAAAATTTAATTCAGAACAGTTAAACCTAAAATACCTAATACCTAAAATTTATATTTCGAAATTTTGGTCCGGAGGTAATTTTAAGTGTACACAGGAAAAAAGATTCTATTTTTCTCCACAAACGTTCGCAATCATTTTCTTGTTAATTTTTGCAACATATAGTTGTAAAATTAACAGAAATTTTTGTGAAATGTCCAAGATTTTTTTTGTCATATTAAAACGAAAATAATTGTGGACGTTTCTGGACAAGAAACATTGGTCCCTATTTTACTGTGCAATCTTTCAGTAAATGAGGGGCCTTTAGTAATTGTATCAGGAGTTACGCTGCAAATCTTTGAGATCAGAACAGTTAATATCTCAAATTTATGTTTCGAAACGGTGGTCCGCAGGTAATTTCAAGTATAATCTCTCAGTAAATGGGAGGCCTTTGCTAATTGTATCAGGAGTTGCGGCCCAAATCTTTGCGATCAGAACAGTTAATACCTCAAATTTATATTTCGAAACCTCAGTCCCGAGGTCATCTTAAGTACAATCTCTCAGTAAACGTGGGGCCTTTAATAACAGACTTTACCTGCGGCAGCAATTTTTTTATCAGCCTAGAAAAAAAAAACCTCAATTTTTTCCCCTCATTTCCGGTTCTGATATTTCCCGTTTCCTTGCGTAATATTTTTTGTTTCTTAACAAAAAAAAAATAAAAAAATGTTCTCTTGTAGAACTCCAAGTATACGACTGGCCTGACCCTTTCGAACACTTCTCCGGGCATGATGATTGATGACGAAAGCGCGGGTAATTACCGTGGACGTTTCCGAATACTCAGCCACTACGAGTACCGGCTCTCGGATATTGATTCAATTATCGAGATTAATGGTGCAGAGCGTACCTCTGCCTCTCGAGAGGTCTTCTCCGGCTCTCGCCCGAATGATTTATCGTGAGACACTCGAGACAGAAACGGAGCATTATGCTCCCCATCGGGCACGATCGCTCACGCGACATTGTACGATGTCAGGATATATTAAATTTAGCCGGTTGGCTCTGCGACTCGAAACTCTCTTCTTGTCGACCATTTTTTTTAGCGGTAAAAAATATCGCCGCAGGGTCAGCCGGCTCGTGAGGCTCGTATCGCAATCATCCCAATTTTTTTTTTCTCATTACCATGACAATGCACTCGAACCACGAGCTACAAGTACGCCTAGGGAAACTCGAGTGCGGCTCTTGCTCTTGATTTTTGGACGACAATTACGTCGCCGGATGAGATCGAGCTATTTGGTCTCTCATGCGACGTTGCGGGCTTCGGATAGATTAATGCAATTGGCTCGAGGCGTCAGGAATTTTTTTCTAGTCGCACAAAGACTACTTCTCGGTGTGTGCCAAAAGAGGAATTGACTCGTTGAGCGGTAAGAGAAATAAAAATTGTAAAATAAGACTATGTGAGGATACACTAAAATTTGAATATAAATGGCCAGTCCGCAATCTTTAAACAGGGCGCGTGGTATCAACAAAGTGACAAAAATTAATAACAGTATAACAATTTTGCGCGGTTAACAATCATTCCTGATCGACGTCCATTATTTAATTCTTATTAATTTTACCATTTTTTTACAATAAAAAATACGGTTCGGTAAAAAAAAAATTTTTTAATTGGCCGAAAAAATTGGGGATCTCTGCTTACAAAAAAATGTTTGTTAAATGTATAAACCTTTTTCATTGCTCCGTAGTGTCTCACATAACAAAATGAATTAAAAACCAGGAATATTTTGAAAAAAATGCATTAAAAGCAATAGATATTTTATTAATTCTAAGCAGCTAATTTACTGAATTTGACGATGTAACTAATCGTAAATAAATCACGGATCTTAAAAAAACAAAAATTGTAGGCAATTCCGATCGCCCTTATATTCCAGCTCGCCACCGAGCTCCTTTTTTCGAGCCTCCGTGTATCTTATCGCATTACCATAAAGTTCAATGTATCTCGGAGGAGTCGAGGAATCTTCGCTGAATCGCAACGAGTCTCGCCCCGAAGGAGCTCCCAGTCACGCGACACAATACTCCTCTTATTGTACATTTTATTTTCGATCCGGAAGGTGGCGATCGCGATTATTTTTCGACAGGACAGCACACACACTCCCTCCCCGACGATCGCCAAAAAAAAAACTTTAATTCCCATCTCCGTCGGGCTTTCTCGATGGCTATCCCTTTGCCTCTTCACTGTCGCTTGCTCGGCCGCCTCCCGCTCCTTTCCTCTATATTAAGAGCATCGCCGAACGATCGCGATAAGCTGGACCGAGTCCCGAATTCCCGACTCTCGACAGGGCCCTTCCCTCTCGCCCTCGAGAAATACACAAAAAAAAAATCCCTAGCGTGCGAAGGGATAATTTTAACGAGGCCCAATCGGTCCAGCCCGCTCGACGTCTCGATCTCCGACGCGAACTCGCGAATCTCAATTTTAATTGCGTTCGTGTTTTCTCCACTACGGAATAAAAAAATCCCCACTATTCCCGCTCCATCCAGATTTTGTTCCCGACTATAAATCCGAGTTCCCTTTAAGGAGGGAGTCTCGCTGCGCCCAGATTTCGCATAAGTTCGACAACAATAAGAGAAAATTGCAAGTACTTCTTGATGGTGTACAAATCTGAAAAAAATCATGTATACTAAAGGTATTTTTAAGTAATCGTTGATTTCTTATTTCTTTATACAACAAAAATCAACGATTACTTAAAAATCTGAAAAAATTCATACGTATTCAGAAATATAAACGAATCATTTTCATAAAAAAAAGTTTTGTTGCCGGGTAAGTTGTTACCCAATTAATTTTTTGATGAATTTGTTAATAACATTTTGCAATTATTATTATGCAAAATTAATCTTCTCAGTACCTTCAGTATACATGATTTTTTTCAGA
>JAPYZC010007592.1:0-11130 GCA_030522665.1 Ichneumoninae sp. A BG-2022a | reverse complement strand
TTTTCGATGTTTTGGAACATTCTGAACACGTTTTCATTAAAATCTCGAAAATTTTTTTTTTCACCATCACAAAGCTTCCTCTATGAGGAAGCAAAAAATAGGAAATAGTATATAATCAAGAGCGGGGCAAAACGGGCAGTTACTCATTTTTCGCGGTACAAAAAAAAAACGTTTCTTTCGACAAATCTGAAGGATACGCATCCTTCTTGCCCCGCTCTCCCTTACATTGTCTCGATTTTTTTGTTACCCCTTGGCGTTAATGTACTGTTATAAGACTCGAGAGGGATCAGCGGTGCAATAGCAAAGTTCACGTCTCTTGATCTTTTGTTGTTTTTCTTTGGGCGGTGGGTGGGAACAAGGTAATCCCCTGTTTGACTCGCGTCGCTTGTCACCGATGCTCAAAGTGTTACGGAAATTTGGAATTTATTGAGCGATTAAAAATAAACGCTTCCGTTACAATTTGCGGGAGACCGCTAATCGCGAGGCAAGTCATTCAGTGGCCTCACAATGTTGTTAACGTTTTTTTTTTTATAAAGGTACGGTAAGAGCGGAGGACAATGTCGACCCTTCGAAAATATTTTCAACCTCCCGACGTTGATGCATATTTATAAATGGATTTACGTGACAGGTATGACGTGGAAAATTTTATATGCGTACTCGAGCGATATTCGCTCAAGGAGGGACTTGCACGGTACTTGTACTTTGTTTCATGCTCAAACTATCGATACGAATAACATGCGTAGCCTTCGTTAATCTATTCTTGTGACTTTCGATTCAATCGATACTTCAATCGACCTCGTGCTCCTCTTTTTTACTTCTCGTTGTTTCGTTGTTCCATTATTATGTTGTACGTTATGGTCGTTTGTTATTCTACGAGTGATTTTTTTATTTTATTTTATTTTTTTTTGTGCGATTCTCCATGGACACGCACCGAAATTGTTATATTCCAGATAAAGTAAAGAGTTCCCGCAAGTTTGTTCGTCGCTGTCTTGTACATTACTCGTTTCCCTCCCGGCGTTCGCGCTGCAACGCTATATAAAATATAATCGCTTGTTCGATTGGCTCTGTGTAAACGCGGGTAGAAAATGCCCGGCAGTCGAGGATTCTCCCCGTTAGTTCAGGTGTCGTCGTCCCACGACATTTAACGCCAATCTGCCACTATAATGATCACGTTAAATCACCCCCAGCATCGCGGAGAGACGGGTGGAGGTGAGAGCTAAGGTGTGTCGCGATGATGCCTGTAATAATGCCGTATCTTCGTCATCGCCGTCGAGGCATCACTGCCCGACGCACAATATTTTTATTCTTCTCTATGCCCAGCTTGTCCTTTTTTGTTTGTTTTTGTTATATATATGTTTGTTTTTGTTATATATATATATATATATATATATATATATATATATATATATATTTACTGATGCACACTGCTCGCTCGTTCCATTATTATCCGCGTTGTTTGTACATCTTTGTCGGGGTTTCTACATATACATTTTACACGATACACATGCAAAACGTGAGACGAGTGATAATGGAAATCGATGTCGGAACGCCTCGGCTATTCATCTCCCGATGTCCCAAGGTGGGCTGTATCGGTCGATTCTCCCTCTCCACTTTGCTGTGGCCCTTAACGATTAGAAATTGCCTCGTTAGACGAGATATCCTTCTCCTTCGTTCACGTCGAAGTACTTCCTCCTCCGCCTTCATCCCATCGTCGTTATTTCCCGTATGAGGCTCCCTCGCTCGAGCTTACGTCGCACGAAATTACCATTCGCCAATCTACTTGTTAATAGTCCAATCCTCCAGCCGGCAGGATACCCGATATCGCTCTTTATGAAGCATCGAAGGATCTTTGCTCCCGGCAAAGATACTAGTCGGATAGACAACGTCGGATAGTTCGAGACACTCTCCGTTTAGCAGCGAGACAGAGCATTCGATCGGTTATCGTTTCCAACTGCCGACGGGGTGTTCGTACCAGATCCAAGAAGAGATCGAATCGGAAGCTGTGGCGTTTATCACTCAAAGCGACCACTATCGAGAGCCTTCTCCGTGATTGCCTTTGATTCTGAGTTTGAATCCCGAGACTTTTCACCGTCATTAAATTAAATTGTCTAATCAAGGGGAGTCCGATTCTTCTTGAAGGTTCGGACCCCAGAACTTTGACCGGGCCTGAGAGCGTGCGCATCGGTATAATTGCTTCGGTGAGTTTCGCACTTAGTGCTTCGGTGAGAGAGGTAAGTTGGAAATTTAACGAAGGGACGGTGCAGAATCGCGAGCGTGTCCGAAGCTGTCCCGACCGCCAACCACTGCCAGCCGGTGGTCACTTGGCATTAGTCGGTGCCCCCTCCCCGGCTCGGAACTCCTTGACGACAGCTTCTCGCTTGGCTTCTCGCCCCTCATCGACTCGTCATCGATCCAACCGAAATTTCAAAGAATCACCGACGATAAATTTGCGACAACGATTCACCTCGCGAAGCTCCGCGAACGCAGAGATTTCCCCGCGGGTTTCCCGATTAGCCGAACGGACTGTTGTTCTTGAACCTCTGCCAGAAGGTTCTTGGGCGGGCGGCAAGTTTTTCGCCAACTCCCTCCACGTCCGTGACAGTTCACTGTCGCCTCCGCCGAAAATTCTCTTGCGCCAATTTCCAAACACGTGAATAATAACCGACTCTGCCTTGACTTGCACGAGATTATTTTTATCGCGGACCGGCTCGCAGCAAGATAACGATGCAGAGAATCTACCGTTGACGATCTCGAACTCCCTGCTCCTTCTTCGAAGAGAACTTCGTCGACTCTTCGTGCGAAAGTAATACTAACAATAATTGTGTAGTCCTTGAGTATCGTCGTAACGTAGGTTTGCCCGCCACGCGGTTTCGGTAACCTGGATGTTGTTATGCTTTAACCAAGGCCGGGCACTTGGTTAAAACGATACGACCCTGTGTCCACGATCACAACCACGTACCGAATTCACAAAGAGAGTTGTGCGGTAGTTTTCCGTACGTCATGATGAGCCGAGATAGGGTCGTCAAACATTTAACGTCCATAACAACGGAAACTCTTACGAGACGAACTTTACGTCGCGGAGAAGCTCTTGTTTTAATTTTTTAGGGTTGAATGGTTACCCCAGGCTTCGGTGCAATTATAGCTTTTATGTTCTGGCGTGACGATATCTCTCGTATGACAATAATTAAAATCATCGGTTGAATTTAATTGGACTTCACGGCGGAACCATCGATTGTCGGGTGGGGGACGGAGACGGCCGTGTGGAGAACTATTTGTTCATTTAATTGGTTACGGAGAGGAGTTATTTTGTTTGCCGTTGCTTCGCAAATGAACGTAGTACAATTAGTTGGAAGCTCGTTGTCCGAGCGGCAATGAAAAATTACAAAGGCTTTATTATTCATAACTATGAATAATAAAGCCTCACTCATCGATACAAAAATAGCAGAGTGGATAATGCACAGTGATTGAAAAGTTCTAACGATATACTTGCAGAAAAAATATATATTTAAAAACAAATTAGTTATATTCCCCTCAATATAATATTGTAATGGGACTGCACTGGGGCCCCGGTCACCAGGTAGCAGGAAGAGGAGAGGAGGAAACGAGACCCCGCCCATTATAATCGGGGGTTCCTACGGTCTTGGAAATCTAGAGTCTCTCTACCTAAAATCGGGCTCACGTGACAATTGAAAATTTCCACTTATGCCCACCAGAACACGACACGATAATAAAATCAGCAGGAGCTCACAACTCGATCTCATTAGCACCGTTAAGATCCATTGAATAACATCGTCTCTGCGTTAGGGACCTTGTTACGTGTGAAGCTCCGACATTGTGCTTGAACATCGGATCATGGTGCGAGGATAAATAAGCGCAAGATCTTCGAAGCTGGGGCCCCTCGTAAAAATTATACAAATAGACGGTGTGAGGTACAATAATGACGCGGTTCATTCTTGAACGTCATTGAATTCTGTGCATATTGATCTTGTACGACCAGATTATTCATTGTACATAAACTTCCAAGATAACATAACGATTAACAACACTACACCTGCAAAGATCCGATAGGTAGTGTGTAATCGGTAGTAGCTAACGTTTCGTGGGAATTATTTTTTTCCTAAAAAATATATATATACTAGTATATCGAAAGCTCGCGCGCTCGCACCCCCTTTGTAAACATAAGCCCTTATTACTCTAAATTCCCATAGCAACCAAATACCCGGTTCTTATGGCAACCAACCATCCGGTTACTATGGCAACCAACCATCCGGTTGCTATGGCAACCAACCATCCGGTTGCTATGGCAACCACCCCTCCCGTTGTTACGGCACCCCCCCCCTCCCCCCTCCCCACCCCTCCGCCTCCCCGTCCCTCCCCACCCCTCCCCTCCGCCTCCCCGTCCCTCCCCACACCTCCCCTCCGCCTCCCCGTCCCTCCCCTCCCCTCCCCTCCCCCGACCCCGACTGACACGGCGGCAGCGGGGGAGGCGGCGACATTTTTATATATTATAGAGAGATAATTGCTTTTATAACGCCATTGAACCTTCTGGGCTATATTTATCGCTGGAGAGAAATAACGAATAGGCAGATTGACGGAGCGGGAGGAAGTTGAAATTGCCATAAAAAATTTCCTTTGCGCGAATCTACCTGGCCTTCTGTATCTCGGCTCAGCGACGATACAATTTTCAATTCTACAACTGGCAATTTGACAGTGGTGGGATTAATACGCAAGTTTTGATACCGATTCGTCGAAAAAAGAGAATTTTTGGTGGGAGACTTTGTCCACCTGGCAGTACCCTCGAAGTGAAGCAGCCTTTTTATTCCGCATTGATAAACCTTTGAAAAACACCGATCTAATAATAATTATCTCGCTTGAGATATACGCATTGAGCACGAAGGGGTTTTTATATCCTTTAACGAGGCAAAACTTTGCGCCGAGGCAAATCGCTCGCCGTATAAGAACAATGAATGATACGTCCGCGAATTACGGCATCTGTGGTTTTATTACACCGTTATACCAACGGACGAAAAAGAATATAAAAGAAAAGAAAAAGGAAAAAATAAGTGCCATCGTAAAATAGTTATGGACCACAAAATCCACTGTACAGAGATTTTGTGGTAGCGCAGGGCATCGGATCGTTTTTACCAATTTTTTAACGAAACATAAAAAACAACAGAAAGTCTCATGTAAAATTGAGAACATGAAGTCCATTTTGCCCTTCGCTGACCTCTCATACACACTCGACCGATAGTTTGCACGTCCAGAACTCGTTTATTATACGTCAGCTAAACTGCATGGGAGAGAGAGCGAGCGCGTTGTACACTACCGTGCTGAAGAGCTCTCCACTCGATCAGTAGCTCCGGTTTTGCGGGATCAGCAGATTCGGCAAAACCGTCAGGACAGACGGACGGAACATAGAATTTACCGAAAGCCAGGGAGGATACATAGTTCGTATCACGGAAAATTGCGGTACTAGCTTAGCCCTTGTAACATTGATGCGGAACCACACTAAGCGTGATTCAGCCGAACTCTGCACCTGTACTCTATGACGTTCCGTCCACTGAGTTGTTTACGATGATGGAAGGGTGCGTGTACAACGAACTGAACGAAACGGTCAGAGGCATACAAAGACGTGCGTGAGCACGGTGTTCCACGAACCGTTGAGACCGACGGAAACGTCCGTATAATATGGAAAATGTGTTTAGTCAGGGGTTGACCTGAATTCAGGTGCGGCGAATCAATACCTTGACTGTTCACCTCGCAGTTGCCGTGGCAACCAGACTCCTTCCTTTATTAAATATATACAACCTGTGCCCTCCTCGTGATATATGTATATGTATATGTATATGTGAATCTTACCCTTTTTGCGAAACTTCCTGCGTGATCGCAGGCCCCGAATTTCGAGATGAACCAATTTTATACAAGGATTCTGGAATTCTGGCACTTCAGGTTGTTTTGGAGTCACAGAAAAAAAAAATATATATATATATATAAAGCAGTCCAGATTTGTACGGTGATCGAAGAACAGATGGGAATCGGGGATCCTTTCGATACTTTAACAAGAGGTCCACCTATACAGCTGGGGGCATCAGAGAACACCTGAGACTGTTCAGATTGTGCTGCTGCCCCGCGATTACTATAGGGAGAGAGTACGGTTAAACGGATCCATGTTCTCAATTTGGGATGAGATTTTTTCAAGAAATCGGTAAAAATAATTAGTTTTTCCCCACTCTATGTCCTTGCAAATCTGAAGATAACTGCCACATTTTTACTCCCTGTGTATGAGAAAGTATAGTTTACAGTGGATGTTGAATAAGAGTAGAAAATATACAAACTGATACCGCTGCTGTCATCCCCTCAAAAACTTACACCTGGAAAGTTGATTGAGGGGATGAAGTGTGAGAGCGAGATGGACCCTGACAACACGTCAAAGTGGGAGGTTTTAGCTCGGTAGAAAAATAAAAAGTGAGTGCGAGATGCGTGGATAAGTAGTCAGGGTGCGTTTGTGGGAAGACATGCATACACGTCGGAGTAAGAGGAGAGTGCGTTCTAACCACCGAGCGGGGAAGAGAGCGAGAGAAATAAGGATGGGAGCAATATATATTCAAGACAATCATCAAGGGGAAAGCGGTAACGCGAAGAAAAGTGAAAAAAGAGCGTTATCGTTAAACTAGAGTGGATGAAACGTACTCGGCGTATGTTTTCACGCCATCTCGGCTATGGTGTGCTGCGTGAAAATAACCGAAGAGAAAAGTAGAAACGAAAGCGCCATGGTTCAGATCGGGTGGGACATAGAGTAAAGTATATAAATATTAAAAGCAAGACATAATAAAATATATATAGTATAAATAGTTGAATATTATAAAATATAAATAGTAAATAACAGATGACATTCGTATAAGTTTTTAATCAGCATATTTTTCTATTCCATTCTTAACTGAAACCGGAGTCATCGAACTCATGGAAATCTCTCGTGTATCGGATATCGCATAGCTCGACACGTCAACGTATAGATACAGAGGCAGTGAGGGTAGGGCACCTGATCGTCTGAGCACCTGATTTTTGTAGATCCCAAGGATCTTCTCGCTTGGACCGGGTACTCGGTCAAGGGAGTAAAATAAAAGAGCCGATATGAAAGACCAGTCGGAGGTAAAAAGTGAAATGGGCAAGGTCCGGTTCGACAAACGAAATCACTCGGCATCACCGATCCTACGTAAATGTCTTTTACGGCTCTATACAGCACACCAGTATGAGTCTGGACAATTCCTGTTGTACAAAGAGCCTCGATGGAGGTAGAGACCAGGACTGCCCGGACGATTCAAGGCAAATAAGATAACGAAGTACCTATAGCAGGACGGATTCGGAGAGGATGAGACAGCCGGCAAGCGGAAAGCCGTGTATTAGAATTACCGTAGTATTGGTCGTATACAGAGAGTGGAATAAACCCGCGCGTCGGTGCGTGCTTAGGTGCGACTAAGAGCAAGCAAACCCCGCTGCTGCTAACGCGACTGAACAACCCTAGTCGGATTAATCGTGGAGCTCCCTTGCCGCCGGCGCGACCTTTCACTTCCGGTCCCGCTTTCTCTATCCGATGAAGCAAACCCGATCCCTGTATGACACTCGAGTTTTCATTATCGTATAGATACATTTTATTTTTATCTATCATAATTTATTCGTTCATTAAACAGATGTTTAATACAGAGTGTGGATCTCTGCATCTCCACATGAAAATAAATAACGAAAACTATTTTTGTTTTATTTTAAGAAGAAAATACATTGTGTCATTTATTTTATCAGTCCGTTTGCTTCTTCGGTAGTAACTGAAATGTATATTGCCCGAGCTACATTATACGGTCCCATTGGGGTTTCACTTTTCTGCTGTAGATTCCTCGAATTCGGATTATATAGCTCCCGGGGATGTATTGGCAATATTCGATGGTTCGCCGGCGTTCCCAGCATGCGACTGCCGCTGCCAGAATCTGTCTACATTTTTACGTGGAAAAACCCCAGTGTTGGTTGAAAGTACCGTCACACGTGCGACCTCCCTACAATTTTCCGTCTAGATGGAAATACGGGGAGAGCCACGGATACAGATATGAGAAAGTGTGCACATAAAGCCAGCGGAGCCCGAGTGCATTGCACTTCAAGCACCGTTCGAGCTTTCACGATGGTTCCGTTGCTCTAGCAAAATTGCTGTAGTAAAAACAAAAAAAAACTCTTGTACCACCTCGAGGGACTAAAAACGATAAAAGGTGTAAAATGCTCTTGTTGAGTATCCTAAGTAGATACGAGAGAGAGAGAGCAGGGCTTAAAGGACCAGTGTCCCTCATTTGTGATGAGACTTTTTCATTTTTCATTTTATTCATTTATTCATTTATTCATTTATTCATTTATTTTTATTCATTTATTCATTTATTCATTTATTCATTTATTCATTTATTCATTTATTCATTTATTCATTTATTCATTTATTCATTTATTCATTTATTCATTTTTTCATTATCGATACAAGTGATTTAGCATTTGACGAACGGAAATTTTTTTGATTCTAACGATCGCACCCGCGACTATAAATTCCGAACGAAATCGTTCGAGCCCTGGTGACCCGTCGATTCCTCGGTATCCCGTAAAATCCTTGGCAATCGGACGAGCATGGAAAAAGCGGTCGGTGCGTTACAGTCGGAGGCCCCAACGCGCTCCGTGTCATTAAGCTTGTTTCCAGCGCGTGGGACGGTGATTAACGTTCGAGTTTACGCATACAGATATCGACGACGAGCCGGAAGGCCCGCTGAGGTTGTATAAAACTTAACCGTCTTTGTGGACTTTGGATGCCCAGGACCCGTGGACTTTGGAGGCACGCGGGAGGATGAAGGAAGGTCGAACCCGGCGGGATTTCTAATAAATAAAATAGGATGCCCTACCACCTGGCAGGTCATCCCAGTGCGTGAAGCAACATGAACGTCAGCTACCCCGCTCGTCCGGAAACATTGTATGTGACATATTGCGGAGAAACATTATTGATTGAAATGTTGATATGTAATGATTTGTTGTTGCGGCATCAACAACATTTATTAACACTGCAGCATACAGCAAATTTTCTGTCGCAGCAAGAACGACATTGCCAAATAAAATTTGCCATGATACCGTGTGGTAGTTAGGGACCATGTGGCCACTTGTCAACAAGTGTTCGATCTGCAATAAGTTTTAACTGCAAAACGGACATTACTATTATTTAATTTTTTACCAACGTAGCTAACTCAACAGCTCAAATATGACGTCAGCGCCGACCTGCTTGCATCTACGGCTATCTTTGTTCATTCTCACAAGACTCTTATAGTTTAATTACCAGCGGACAACAAGCCGGGATACTCGACTCACCGGTCTGCACAAGCTTGAGGGCGTTGCCATTGTGTTGCTTCAGTGGTTCGTTCAGATTCGCCTGCGTAAGATCTTTCAGAGGGTTGTTGACGCTGCTGGCCTCCTCGGCCGGATTCCGATTGTTTTGCATAATCGGAAAATATTTCTCGTTCCTCCTGCCCGAACTCGTGGTTTTAACGCTGTCCTTTCCACCGCGATCGTATTTATCAACCGACGGTGATTTATTATCTTTATGACTGTTATTAAACACGCGAAATCTACTCTCGCCTCCGGAATCGTTCTTTTTCAATTTCGGCTTTGGCGAACGAGGATTAGATTTGTCAGTGGTGCCTGATACGCTATTCGCGACACGTTCGCTCGTACTGCCAGACGTATTATTACCGTTGTGCACGTGTTCTCCGCCGTCGCTTCTAAAACTCGACCTCACGGAATTCAGTATAATTCTGTCGCGCAACGGACTCTCATAGATTCTAAGGAGTTCCTCCGCCGGATAGATGACGTACATGCCCGAAGTACGTAATCCTCGATAACCGATTTTTCCACGCTGTCCGGGCAACCGTGCGAGTCAACATCGCTGTCAATACCGTACGCGAGGAGCGAGGCAACGTCATCATCTTTCGCTGTCACGTCACGATTCACGCGACCCACGATAACGTTCTTCGTCGCCCTTACGCCACACGTGAAAAACATTTTTCCTGATCGTTCACCACGTACAGACCCCTCCCACTTCCTACGAGTCCGTTGCTCGCAATATATTTAATTTATTGTTGTTGTTGTTTTTTTTTTTTATTTATCTACCGTATAGGCAAACGATTTTTAAAAACTTGGATTACATCACGATCCCATATGTCTCCGGAATCGTCTCTGTCGACTTTCGCGAACTTTCTCATGGTTCCATTACCTGAAACAGATTGGAGAAAAAATACATAGCATCGTTACTTTCTTTTCTTAATTTTTTCCATATAAAAGCGGTATTGTCATGCGGTGATGTTATATAAAAAGGCGAGATATATTTTACACAACATTCGATGGATGGGTTTAATTATGCGGTTCGATGGGTCGTCAAAAGGCGATCGAAAACTGATCGAGAATAACGAGCCGTCCCATTTTATTCGGAATATGAAGAGTCGATGGACGAATAGAGTGACCAGACTGTAGGACGAGTTCTATATACTATAGAACTCGTCCCGGCTACGCTCTTAACTGAATGTAATTAGTGCCGCGGGGAACAGAGTGCGAAATGTTGTACGAAACAGACGTGCACCTATCTCCGACTATCGTTCTCTCTCCGTTTTCGTCAAACTCTTTCGCCTGCGGTCCTCGACCACTAGTTCGTTGCATTGTCGGGATACTATACACGATATATGTCTATCGATTCTACGAAACGGTACAGACCAAAGGATTGGCAAACAAATATTAATTCACTTAGCAAATATCATTGGGCTTAGTGTCAAGTCGTCGGCAATATCGCGATGTAAGCGATTAAGATAATTACCGCATGAAAAAGTAAGCTTCGCTCGCACGAACATTCCTGGAATAAATCTTTATTCCTTGAACAAGTGCATGAATAATTGCGGTAATAATAAGAAATAAAATTGTCATGTGTCACAGGGGATCATTCTACATAGTAAAAAAGTTATTGGCTCCATTAAAACACACGCACGCACGCACGCACGCACGCACGCACGCACGCACGCACGCACGCACGCACGCACGCACGCACGCACGCACGCACGCACGCACGCACGCACG
>JAPYZC010007590.1:0-16030 GCA_030522665.1 Ichneumoninae sp. A BG-2022a | reverse complement strand
TGTTACTTTTTGATCGTCGGTTCATCCTCTATTCATCATCGGTCGCATTGAAACCGATGCGATTGAGAATGCACGGCTGCGAACATCGGTTTACTCTCGGTGAACCCTCGGTCACGTCGAAACCGACGATTGTGAAAAAGACTGCGATCGTCGATTTATGCTCAGTGAACCCTCGGTCGCATCGAAACCGATGCGATTGAGGATTCACGGCGGCTAACGTCGGTTTACTCTCGGTGACCCCTCGGTCACGTCGAAACCGACGATTGTGAAAAAAGGCTGCGATCGTCGGTTTACGCTCGGTGAACCCTCGGTCGCCTCGAAACCGATGCGATTGAGAATGCACGGCTGCGAACGACGGTTTACTCTCGGTGAACCTTCCGTCTGATCGAAACCGGTGTTCTAGGTTTACCTCGGTTCATCCCTCAGGAACCCTCGGAAAAGTGTCCAAAACCGATGATTCGCGAACCCTCGGTAGTTTCTGACAGGGAGAGCGCACGCTGCCTGTGCTTGCGAACGGTCGTTTTTTTGTTTGAGTAACCTAAAAAATAACTGCAGCAGTAACCGCAAAAGAATCTGCACGGTTATGTTCACGACAGGTAACCATAAAAATAACTGTCAAAATAACCGTAGAAAACAGGTCCAATTGTTATTGGTGACGACGGAATAACCCACCAATCATTCAAATTTCTTTATACGGTAGTTAGTATGCACGCACGCAACAAAAAAGGTTTGGTAATATTGGAAAAAACTGGATTCGAATTGTCATCATGAATGATATCAATTTAGGATACAATACTATATTATGCATTTCGGAGAAAAAAATGAACCTAAGGACCTAAAGTTGGGCACGAACCCGGAACCTTTCGCATGCCAACCTGGGGTGGGATCCCCGTTATATCTTTCGCTAATGGTACGCTCACGTTTCGATAACGTTAAGCTAACGGTAACCTTACCTGACAGACTAAAGAAAATACATTTTTTGTCACTCGTGCATGAATCGCGGCACTTTACATGGCATCTTGCGAGCCGAAAGTGGCCTATTGCATGCCAGTCGTGAACCTGTGGTGAAATGACAGAGTCGCGCATGCGCAGTTCGCATTCCGTTCAGTTTCGTCCCTTGGGAGTTTTCTTTCGACGTTTTCCACCCTGGAGACATAAGCTCACTTTTCAGTATTCCGTAGTCCTCACAAGTGTCATACAGTGAGAAAAGCTTACGTAGTAAATATAACTATGATTATAGTTAAATCAATTGAATATATACTATCACAAACTATCTATATAGACGTCCCCTCTGGGAACTATTCGTTATAGTAGGAAATACCATTCTTTTTTCTCAGTATAGATTCATGCACTTGTGACAAAAAGTATAATGTGGAACGAGGGTCGAATTGGCGATTGCGACACGTGTGATTACAGCCCTCGCTTCGCTCGGGCCGCAAACTTCGCTCTCGTCCCAATCGCCAACTTTCGACCCTTGTTGCACAATATACTATTGCTGGCTTACGCTTCGGAAGCAACTCCAAAATGTATTTTTTGCCCGCCTACGCTAAAAAGTCCACATTCCATCCCTGCAACGGGGGCGGAAAGTTGTCGATTCTTGACCAGCGGGCCGAAGAGTAACGCAGCGGGCCGAAAAGTAGCGCAGCGGGCGGAAAAGTAGCTACAGCCGGCCGAAAATTAGCTACAGCGGGCCGAAAAGTAACTACAGCGGGTCGAAAAGTAGCTACAGCGGGCGGAAAAGTAGCTACAGCGGGCCGAAAAGTAGCTACAGCGGGCCGAAAAGTAGCTACAGCGGGCCGAAAAGTAACTACAGCGGGCCGAAAAGTAGCTACAGCGGGCCGAAAAGTAGTTACAGCGGGCCGAAAAGTAGCTACTGCGACGGACAACTTTCCATCCCCATTGCAGGCATAGAAATGTGGACAATTTTTAGCATAGTCGGGCAAAAAATATCGTATGCCACTCGGAAGGAAGTGCCTTTTCACCTCGTGCGAATTTCTGCCCTCGCTTCGCTCGGGCATCAAACTTCGCACTCAGTGAAAAGACGCACTTTCCTCCCTTGTGGCATAATATACTATTCTTCTCTTCTTCACTAAAGAAAATACATTTCGGAGTTAAGAAAATACATTTCGGAGTTGCTTGCGAAGCGCAAGCGAGCAAAATGTATTTTCTTTAGTCTGTCACTGACATCGGATTGACATTTGCGTTGCCGTAAAGTTACCGTTAGCGTAACGTTATCGTAGCGTGAGCATACCATTAGCAAAAGTTATGACGGGGATCCCACCACAGGTGAGCATGCGAGAGGTTCCGAGTTCGAGCCCAACTTTAGGTTGTTAGCTTTATTTCTTTCTCTGAAATGCGTAATATAGTATTGTATCCTAAGTTTGTATAATTCATGATGACAATTCGAACCAATTTTTTTCTAATATTACCAAATCTTTTTTGGTACGTACTAACCACTGTAAAAAGAAATTTGAGTGACTGGTGGGTTATTCCGTTGTCCCTAATAACTGTCGGACCTCTTTCATGCGGTTATTTTGAAAGTAATTTTTACGGTTACTTGTCGTCGATCATAACCGCTTTGCAAGCTTATTTGCGGTTACTGCTGCGGTTATTCTTTAGGTTATTCAAACAAAAAGGACCGTTCGCAAGCACAGGCAGCGTGAGCTCTCGCACGTATGGATATTTTTGCGGTTGTTTATTGGTGTAAAAAGTGACCTGAAATAGCGGTAGTTTTTTCGATTATTTTTCTTTTAAAACAACGGTTACTCAAGTTGCTAGGGTAGTTGTAGATCGTCAACATCCTATGGCTCTGGATATGTAGTAGATTTTTGTAATCAGTTGTAGTTATTTGTAGTAAAGCTACAACTCTCTACAGAAAACTATAGCTCAATGGAATTGAAAGAATGCGAACAAACTACAACTTTTTACGAAAATTGAAAACTACTCACAAACATGTTCCAAATCTTGCATTTTTTGTAGATCGATGTAGATCGTCAGCATTTTGTGGTTCAGGGTAGATAGTCGATCTTTGTAATCAATTGTAGTTTTTTGTAGTAAAACGACAACTGTGTATACAAAAGTATAGCTTATCAGGATCGACAAGATGCGGACAAAATACAACCTGTTATGAAAATTGACAACTACCTACAAAAATGTTCCAGATCTCGTCTTTTTACTTTCTTACAGAGGAAGCTTTGGTTTCGTGAAAAAAATGTTTTCGAGATTTTAGTGTCGGAATACTTAAAATAGTCCAAGACGTCGAGAATAGAAATGCATTTTTAGCTGGCTTCCATGCGTCCGTGCGTGTGTGTGTGTGTGACTGACTTGCGTTGTTTCAAACAACTATAATTCGTAAACGATTCGAGATAGCCAGTTCAAATTTGGTACACTAGTACAATAGTCACGTCTCTTCCCTCGGTACAATTTTCATGAAAATTGTGGCCCGTTTCAAGATTTTACGCGATGTTGACATTTTTTAAAAAAGGTCGTGGCAGCTCTAACTTGCGGAAATTTTGAGCTATCGTCCTAAAAATACATATAAATAGAATACTATGAACAAAGACCTTTGGTATTGAATTTGGCCGAAATCTACCTAAGGGATCAGATTTTATCGAATTTTGATTTTTTTGAAAAATGTCTAAAAATGGTCTAATTTGAGTAAACAGGAAGGTATCGAGCTTAAATTTGGCACAGGAATGGACTAAGACTGTACAATGTTTCATATTACATTTGGCAAAAATTGATCCAACTGTTTAAATTTTATGGGATTTTTTAAATTTCGAATTTTTCAAATTTTTTTGACAGGAGTTTCTGAATCAAACATCACGCAGAGTAAAATGAGGTATAGTTTCGTAATCAGCGCTCAAGATAAAATTAAAAATTGCCTTAAAACTTTTGTTTATTGTGTTTTAATTATAGCTTTTTGCTTCCTCATGGAGGAAGCTATGTTTCCGTGAAACATTTTTTTTCGAGATTTTAATGTCAGCGTCCTAGAAATGGTGGAAATTGAATTTAGCCGAACTCTACCTAACGGATCAGATTTCATCGAATTTTGATTTTTTTTTTAAATGACTAAAAATTGTTTAATTTGAGTAAACATGGAGGTGTCGAGCTTTTTTATAAGTTGTATTGTAATGAACCATACTTTGGTTTGAGAAAATTAAAAACTTAGTTCCATAGTGTCTGGGCTTTCTTCGAAAGGAAGAAAAATATATTTTACTCAAACAAATATTTTTTCAAAATTCAACTAAATCTTATAGTTAATTGAAGTGTATATTTCGTTCGCCATCCGTGACTGCAGCATTTACTTGATTGACATGGATTTTCTTTAGCGGTGCTAAGCCTTTTTTTGAGTGTACAAACTAGTTTTCTTCTTCAATTTATTTTCCTTTTCCAGCTGATTACCCGCATGTGGGAAAATAACTGTACACCTTATTTGGGAGTGCTGGCAGGCTATCTTTATTTTGGGTGTACCGGCGTCGGCAACCGTTTAGACCACACTGCCTGTCTCGTGATTCCTCACACACCCGGACACTTACAAATCCTGTGCCGGTGTGGGTGTTTCGTACACCTTGTCTCTAAATCTCCTGCCAGGGATATCACACCTCCCCCTTCTTATTTCGTAGACTGTCTGAGCGACGAATCAGAGTCGGCTGCACTTCGATTACTTTATTTTGTTCCTTATCCGCTCCGCCCGGGGCTTCGAGTATCGATGCATCGCACTTTATTATTTGATTCGCGTGACTTTTCCACAGTTTTTGGTTTTCTACTTTTATCACGTACGTAACGCCTGGGACGAGAACTTGTTCCACCGTTCCCGGAGTCCATGACTCTTTCCCCCCCTGAACGTATTTTTTGTTGTTGTTATGACTGAGTCGTTTACTGCGAATTGCGCTTGTTTACATCCCGGATAATTTTTTATTTGTTGTGCTTGGTGCGCCACCATGCGCTCGTACGTGGGTATCGATCGCAGTAGTGACAATCGCGTTCGTAATTCACGCCCTAATGCGAAGCCTGCCGGTGTCTTTTGTGTGGCGACGTGCGGCGTACTCCGATAATCAAAAAGAAATTTTGTAACTGCGTTTTCAAATGATGTACCGTCTTTAATCATGCATGTTACTTTCAGTTTGAACGTATCTACAAAATTTTCCGCGGCACCGTTGGTCGCAGGAAAATACGTGGGTGTAGTGCTATGTCCAATTGAGTTTTCTTTTACGAATCGCGGAAACTCGCTTCCCACGAATGTGGAGTAATTATTCGTCACCAAGTGTGCCGGTTAACCCTGCCTCGCAAATACGTCTCTGAATGCTTTTATTGTGTTTATAGCTCACTCATTGATGGCATAATTATTGCCACTGGCCATTTTGAGTGGCTGTCGATGATAACCAGAACGACTTTCCCAAAAAACAGACCCAGGATATCCGTATGGATTGTGTGCCATGGTGTCGTGGGCCACGCCCATGGAGTTAATGCTATTTTTGGGGGTGTTTTCCGTGTTTCCAGACAAGGTCGGCATCCTTTCGTGATACTCTCTATTTCTTTATCCATTCCCGGCCACCACACAAAAGACCTGACCAGTGACTTCATTTCCGTGACGCCGAAGTGACTGTGATGCAATTCCTTTAATACGACTTTTCCGGAATAATTACGCGGTGACTCCACAGGACGCAATTATTATCTATCGTTAACGCTTCCTGCCTGTTCCACAATGACTTTAGAGGTTCCGCTTCCGCCTGTGTTTCCCCCCAACCATCCATACAGTATCGTATTATTTTAGTTAAGTGTTCGTCCTCTCGCGTGTATTTCTGTATTGCTTTCCAGTCTAACGTTGCGAAATCATACTCTTTAACTAGATCTAGGTCGATATATGCCGCGTTCTGCAAGATCGAAAATTCTTTTGCCTTGTCTTCCGTACCTTTCAACGGTAATCTGCTCAGCCAGTCGACATAATTCTTAGTTCCTCGAATATGTTTTATTTCATCGTGAAATGGCGCCACAAATAAGGCCCACCGTTGGAATCTCGCTGCCGCAATCTCAGGGATCGATTTCTCTGGATCAAAGATCCAGGCCAGAGCTGCTGAATCGGTTTGCAGTGTGAACTTGCTTCCGTACGTGTATTCAAAATATTTGCGTACTCCGAATATTATCGGGAGACCTTCTTTATCGAGATGTGCGTAATTTTTTTCCGTGGCCGTGAGAGAGTGACTAGCGAAACAGATTGGATGGTCGAATCCTGATGTGTCTCGGTGCGCTAGTACCGCACTTATGCGGAACGGGAACGCGTCGCTCGTGAGGATTATTTGTTTTTTTTTGATCGAAATGGACTAAGATTTGTTCGGAGGTGAGTTCTCGTTTAATGTTCTCAAACGATGCGTCGCACTCTTTTGTTCAGTCAAATGTATTTTTCTCTAATCACGAGAAAAGGGGTCGCAGCTTCTGAGCCATGTTTTTTAAATAAATCTACCGTAATAATTGATTGACCCCAAGAAACTTCTCAGTGCTGATACGTCCTTCGGTCGCGGTGCGTCTTTTACGCTTTGGATCTTTTCTACGAGCGGTCGTATACCCTCTTTGTTTATTCGGAACCCGAGATACCGAACTTCGTCCTCCAGGAATTTGCATTTCTCGTATTTTAATCTTAGTCCCGCTTCGTTTAGTCGTTTCAAGACTACTTGGTGTACATGTGTCCCTATGATTGTGCCCGCTATTATTATATCACCGATAAATACTATTGTGCCTGGAATCGCTAGTAATAATGTGGCCATAATTCTTTGAAAGGATCTCGGTCCGGTGGACACCCCGTACGGTAATCTGTGATACTTAAACAGCCCTACGTGCGTGCTAATGACTACGAGTTTTTTTGAATCTTCCGACAGCGGTAGTTGTTGATCTGCCTCCGATAAGTCTAACGTCGTGAAAATTTTACCTCTTTACTTAGCTCATTTTCTGTTTCGATGACCTGTCTTATTGAAAAAAAATCGCTATCGAATCGGCTGTTGTCGGCTGCTTCCTCAGTCCCCTCGTTCGTCTCCGATGCGTCCTCAGCTCCAATGTAGTTTTGGCGGCGTTCCGGACCTCTGGTTCCCGCCGTGCTTCGGCGTCTGCATACCTTGAAGATGTGTCCTTTTGCCCCACGTTTGCTACAAAATTTATTTCTCAACGAACACTCGGCTTTGATATGAAATTCGCCATTCCTCGTCCCGACAGAATAGCGTGTACTTCGTAAGTATCTGCTGCCGCTTGATCGGTTTGTTTGGTTTCTTAAATGTTCTCGGGCCTTTGTGCGCCGAGCCCTGCTGCCTTTGAGTCCGCTAATTCTACGGTTTTTGCCAATTTAGTCACGTCTTCCAGCGAGTCTTCGGCCGGCGCTTTCAACAGCTCACACCTTACTTGCTGATTATGGACACCCGTTATTAATTGATCCTTTAGCTGGCTATTTATTTCTGCGGCTCCAAATTGGCATTTCTGCGCTAGTTTCCTTAACGCTGTTATGAAAACTTGGATCGATTCGCGTGTGCCTTGCTTACGGTCTCGAAACGCGAACCTCTGTAACTGTTTGTTTGGCCTTGGGTTATAGTTTTTCTCGAGTTTGTTCTTCAGTGCCGTATATTCCAATGTTAACGGCGCTTCGTTTTCACAGATTCACAGTAAGTTCAAAATAAAATTTAAGAACCTGTGAAGGGACACCATGTTATAACAGTAATTTCTGATTCCTAATATCGATGCCTCAATATCATACGGTTATACAGGCTGCCTATAGACATAGCTACTACGCTCTTCTGGCATTAGATCATCGATATAATAACGATTGATCGAATCGCCCAAGTTGTCGAGTCGATGCATAGCACAACCGTTTCAGATAACAAAATAATTGACCTCTCGCGGTCGCGGATCAAGGGACATCAACACAATTATCGGATTGCAGTCGATATTCTATCCTCGTACAGATCGGAACGGACGAATTATTATCCACGAACTTTTGGCGCGCATGGTTGATCATTGCACTGACAGCCGCCCTACGCTCTGTTCGCTACCTTGATAGGAATTTGACTCGTCGCTTAAAATTTTAAGTAAAATGCTTCAGATCAAGGAATTGCAGGTGAGTTTGCTGATTGATTATACGTACAGCCGTTAACAATTGTCATAATTCGTCACAATTGCATTATGTTATGTTTTTATCATAGGTATGGATTTTCGTCGTTTTCACACAGTGCGTATTGGCTGATTCGATGTGGGACGGGATGATTACGGAATCCAACGTAACGACCGACGAGATACAGACTATGTTGATCAGAGCGGCGGGCGGCCTTAGAGAAAATTGGCACGGTGATACGCCAAAATTTCATTACGAATCTACGAATATTCAATCATCCGATTTCTATTCTAAGAGGATTTTGAAGCAACTTGTACTGTTGAACAAAAAATTCGACAGAATGATGATAAGAATGGTCGGTTCCACGATCAGGGACGAGGATGACGACGATGAGGGTATTGGAAAAAGTAGCTGGACCGGTACGCGGCCAGGTTGCGAGAGTATGATAGGCGCGGAGGCGGAATTGCCATCAGGAATTTATCACTTTGATGGAACAATTGGCAAGGATGTCGAATGGATTTGGAATGTCTACGCGATATATTGCGATCAGTCGGCCGGCGGGGGTTGGACGGTTGTGCAGAGACGCGGAGGACCGAATGCGGGACGGGTGGATTTTGGAAAATCCTGGGACGACTATGCGAAAGGCTTTGGTGATCTCAACGGAGAATTCTGGTTGGGTAACGAGTGGATTCACAGGTACGGGGTCAAAAAATCAGCGACTTGATAAAATCGGAGTACGAACGGAAATTTATTCGTCATCCAAACTTTTCATTCTATTTTTTGTACCTTAAACATTTTTTTAAATGAATAAAAACCAAACATTTCGTGCAGGAATTTTAGAGCGAAAGTGAATGTCGACATTTTTTTTCAAACAAAGGTTGACGACGTTCTTCGGCCCGTACCAATTGAGAGTCGAACTCGAAGATTGGAACGGTAATACGACGTGGGCGGAATATTCTGAATTCAAGTTAGTACTGGAGTAGATTTATCAGGTGAAAAAAACGTATCGTCGCTTTGTACTTGAAACTATTATTATTATTATTATTATTATTATTATTATTTATTATTATTATTATTATTATTATTATTATTATTATTATTATTATTATTATTATTATTATTATTATTATTATTATTATTATTATTATTATTATTTGAAGATTTTCAACATTGAATCTTAAATATATAGTATTCTTGAATTGCAGGATCGGTTCCCGGGAGCAAAATTATCGTCTTCTCATCGGTGATTACACGGGGAACGCGACGGATTCGTTAAGTATCCGCAACTCTACAACGTTTTCTACCCACGATAGAAGAAATGATCGTCCACATCCTGAGCATCCCTGCAAGTCATTCTTCAGCGGGGGATGGTGGTATGTTGGGTTAGTATGATCATAACAATTATCAGCCGTTTGAGGCAAAACCAAAATATCTTAATCGCTTAGCTGACGATGTAGCATATTTGCTGCGTTGGCATATCAGCAATTTTTTTTTTTTTTTTGTGGATAAAATTTTACGAATGCCAATACGTCTCAAGGAAAGTTTCTCGAACAAAATGTAGTAAAACGAATTATTTTGGCGTACATTTTTTATAATTCAACTTTTCTTTTAAAGTGACTTTACCACATATTTTGACGCAATACAGTGTCCAGCAGGGAAGAATAGTAACATTACTCCTCGAGGGCGAAATTTTTTATCACAAGGTGCAAAAATGGCGGTATTACGCACGCGAAACGTGGCCATTTCCGCACCGAGTGATGAAATAGTATATTATGCCACAAGGGAGGAAAGTGCGTCTTTTCACCGAGTGCGAAGTTTGATGCCTGAGCAAAGCGAGGGATTCGCACGAGGTGAAAAGGCACTTCCTCCCGAGTGGCATACGATATTTTTTGCCCAACTATGCTAAAAAGTGGCCACATTTCTATGCCTGCAATGGGGATGGAAAGTTGTCTGCTGCAGTAGCTACTTTTCGGCCCGCTGAGACTACTTTTCGGCCCGCTGAGACTACTTTTCGGCCCGCTGTGGCTACTTTTCGGCCCGCTGTAGCTACTTTTCGGCCCGCTGTAACTACTTTTCCGCCCGTTGCGTTACTTTTCCGCCCGCTGCGTTACTTTTCCGCCCGCTGCGTTACTTTTCGGCCCGCTGCGGTACTTTCCGGCCCGCTCCGTTTCTTTTTGGACCGCTGGTCAAGAATCGACAACTTTCCGCCCCCGTTGCAGGGTTGGAATGTGGACTTTTTAGCGTAGGCGGGCAAAAAAATTACTATTTTTTCAACCGAAAAGGATTTTGGCTATCAAGGGCTTAACGGTGTGAACGTCATTTGAATTAAAAAAATTCTGTCGCAGTGACTGCCTCTACGCCAATCTAAATGGTTATTACTACACGAAGGATCAAAATCGAGGACCCTTTAGCGGTATAGTCTGGAACGACTCTACGAACACTGGTCAAAACGTCAAACTCAAGAATGCCAAGATGATGATACGATTGAAAAATCATCCGGCTGTCCATAGAGCGAAGATCTTAAATGCGCATTAAATGCTCATAAAAAATAGATATATATATTTTAAACTAGTACTTTACGATACTGGTGCGAAAAGTGAACTGGTGCGAAAAGTGAGATTGATTGGCTGCACGAGTCGGAAGCGAGTACCACAGTAATACTATCCGAAGCCGAGTGTTGTTTGTGGTGCGAGCTGAATACGAGTGTTGCCTACTTCCCAACTGCCGGCAGGAGCCCGCTTTTTCGTACAAGTATCGCATACTACTTTTTGTAACAAATGCACAAAAACCCTCACTTTTTCTGCCTGTAGCGTGGCGAAAGCGCGCGAACATAGTAATTTGCGATACAAATGCGGTAAAGTAAACTTTATATGCCCGTTGTGAAGTGAGTGCGACTCATTTGACACTTCGCGTATAATGTTCACAACACGCTGGGTTTGTATATACACTTAACTGTAAAGTGCCACTGTCGCCAGTCTTGGCAGGCACGAAAAGGGGGACTTTTTGTTCGTGTATTACAAAAAAATTATGATAATATTTACCGAAAAACAAAAAATATTATTCTTATAAAGATAAAAGAAATGTTTACCGTCGTCTCCGATCGACCCCACAATTAACCTGTAATATAAGTATTCCCTCAAAATATGATATAAAGCCAATGTGGATTATATAGCGGTTTATATATGATCTACATATGATTAATGTTCGCTTCAACTCAGTCCTCCATCGAAAACTAAGGTTAAAAATGGCACAGAAGTTAGCGACGTTGTTGGTGCAACGAAAATGGGCCCTATGTCAGTATACCCAATTCGATCAACTGACGTAAAATCTAACCTGTCGGACATCATATTTTAAGGCGAATTAATTAGCTTTGGGGAAATTCACGCAAACAAATATCAGCATATTATATTTTACGGCACTTGCAGTGTGTGTAGTAGTACGTAGTATGGCACTTGTAGTGTGTGTAGTAGTACGTCGAAATTGAATGTAATGTCGTAACTCGCAAGCAATCTTGTAAAATTTACTTGGTATGTAATTACTATTAAACCTAGCACTGCTACTACCTGAATCAATTTTAGTATATTTTCCACATTATCAAAGAGTATGTGTGAACTTTTCATTAAGTTTAAATTAAAATTTGCACATATTATCTGTTAATGCAAAAGGTATACAAATATTTATTCAAGTAGTAGCGATCCCTGACAAGTTCAGAAAAAATGCCGTATTCGTAAGCTTTTTTTGTTAAAGTAGTTCATCGGCCGCCAACAATTTTCCGACTAGACAACTCTCATCGAAAAAAATGTACACATTCTCTTTGATCATTCGGAAAGTATTTTAAAAAATTAATTCAGGTAGTAGCGATCCTCGAAATGACCTGAAAAAAATTTAATGTTTGAAAACTTGTTTTGTTAAAGCAGTCTTTCAAACATGGAACATTTTCCGACTGGACAACCCTTATAGAAAATGCATGCATACTCTTATAATTCGGAAAGTATAATAAAATTATATCAGGTACTACACAGTAAAAAATAATTTCGTAAAATCGGAATGCGAAATTTCGTAAAAATAAATTTGTTATATAAGTGACAAACTCATTTGTCACTTATCATTTGTTTGTTAAAGTAGAAATTGACAAAATCATTTGTTTGTTAAACTAGAAAATGACAAAATAAAAAATTGTGAACGTTTGTGGACAATAAGTTGTAAAAAGTACAAACTTTTTTTACTGTGTAGTGTAGTGTGTACTGTGTGTTTTACTGTGTGATCCTCGACGAGTTCATAAAAAATCCTATATTCGAAAATTAGTTTCGTTGGAGCAGTTTTTCAGCTACCAAAAACACATCGAAAAAATTCACACATACTCTCTGATAATGCAGAAAGTATAAACAAATCAATTTAGGTAGCACCACTGCTCGGTTTAATAGTAATTGAATACCAAGCACATCTTGCAAGATTTCTTGCGAGTTACAACATTCACATTCAGTTTCGATGGACTAAATACACTGCCAGTGTCTTAAAATATAATACGTTGATTTTTATTTCCTTGAATTGTCGCAAAGCTTATGGATTCGCTTTAAAATATGATGCACGATAGGTTAGATTGATCGAATTGGGTTACTGAAATATAACCCATTTTCGTTGCACCAACAACGTTACTAACTTCTGTGCCATAGTTAAAACGCTATAGCAACGTCCACTGAAATCCACTCCCGAGATCCCGAGTCTCACGCGTTGATCACAAATAACGAATTCGCGACCAGTCAATCACCAATCCTCATGCAGGTAGGAAGTGTCGATCCTTATCGCCAGTGAAACCTTTTCTGCAATTGACCTTCCGACTTATTGGATCGTCCGTTTATCACATGAATAATGCACCAGCTCAAATCCTTCGGGGTGATTCAACTGACTTTATTAAAATAATTTGTCTTCAGCCTATTCTATCACAGATAACTATCTTATAGCTTACTCGTGCTACCGGTGTGTTCAATTTTTTTAACATTCAAAAATAAATTTGATATAAAATCCATTTGTTAATGTTATATATTCGGCACGTGCACATTTGTCACACGAACCCGTAATCTCACTGTACTGCAGATTAATACCCTGGCCTACTCAGCGACCGAATAAGCGACCCCAAAAGCGATGGGTGTTTTGTTCCAAAAATTAACCACACTAATGACCGCTGAAGCGACCGCTCTGGCAACACATTTTTAGCCGTGTTTCGGCAATTAAGTCATCTGGCGACCGAATAAACGACCGTAATAGCAACCATCTAGAAAAGCTGATCCCGATCGTCAAAAAACTTATATCTGAACGGTTCGTTTTTCGGTCGTTTGTTCGGTCGACAATCAAAGAAGCGACTTCACTGCCGAAATACTTCGGCGGTCATTAGTATACTTACTTTTTGGCACCAATCCACCGTCGCTTTTAGGGCCGCTGTTCACGGTCGCTTGGTTTGCTAGGGTCCCCGATAAAATTACCAAACAAATATGAAATGCAATCAAAGAAGTTGCAGATATATATATGTGAATGGCAGCTAAGGCAAAAAAGAAATGACGGCAAGAAACGAGAACATCAAAGACTCTGCTGGATTACAAATTTCTCATTTCCGAATTCCGAATGTTATCGAAAGAGCATCCACTCCCTACTCCAATTCAAACGCTCTTTCTTCCTTCCACACATTTAGAACCTATCTTCTGTCCAGCTTTATACTGCTGGCCTCTTCTAACTTTAATAAGCATAGGAGTAGATCTACTATAAATAGGCCACGATTTTCCGGATCAAATCAGTTTTATTCTTCGGCCGACCAAGCTGCTGCATCTTCAACGAAACGACGTAGAGCGGGTAAAGCTCTTATTAAAACCTCTGTCACTGCGAGGCAGAGTACTCCGATTAAAATAATAGTTGAGCAAGTTGGCTTTTTTTCTAACATACTTCATTTTCGACAACACTATTTAATATATACATTTTGTGAGTATTCAAACCAAGGAACTATATCGAACATTTATTTGCATGCACTCTGGCCTTTCTGATAATCTCTCAGGAGGCTCAATATCTCTACCATCATGATCCTTTGACTCCTTGACTCAAAAGCGAGTCTATTCTACGTTTACGCTTCTCACCGAGCGAAATCACCATTCGCAGGTCTGAACGTAACACCAGCTCCCTCGTCCGCCCGGATTACATGAAACAATTTCCCTTTGCCATTAATAATAATATTCTTTATTCGTAAACTTTGTCCGGCGGAGCCACCGCTGAACCTGACGAGCGATAGACGGCCGCTAGCTACTCAATTAAATTAATAAAAATGAGCGTATACACGATTTAAGTAACGTGGTCACATTTTGCCACGTTACAATTTATAAGATATCATGTTCACAAATTCTGCATCGAACGTATAAAGGCAAAGTATGACATAAATGTCCTAATTGCCTGGAAAATAAAAATAACCTTTTAATTGAATTTCAATGACAGTTGATTGGATACCACAGGATTTTGATGCAAAGTTGAATGAATGGACAATCATTCTTACCAACCCGAAGTTTTTTACGGACATGAGCACGAAATTTCCGGCTATTAGTTGGTTAGGAACGTTACAACGCATCGTCATCAGTTGTAAGAGTTTCTGAGCCTTGGGTAATAGTCTGTACCATTGGCCATTGTGTCTGTGCGGAAGAAGACTTTTTTTATGAGGCTACGGCATAGTCCTTACTTCTATACTTACATATAATAGTGGATGCTTATACTGTGATCTATGAGCATTTGGGAAATGCTGCACTCTACGTAAAAGTAAAATAGAGCACATGATATCTGAACTGTGCATTCTACGATTGCCTCAAGATCTCTTTCACTCAGTAACATCTGAATTTAGAGGCTGATTATTTGTCAATAAAAAAATTATTCATCATGTGTCGCTTTTTTACCTGAAGTCCTGATGCGTTCACCAGAATCATACCAAACCCGAGGGTAAAAAAGAGATTCCATGTGTAACTTGCGTTGATGAGATCGGCGTATCTGACAATAAAGCATTTATTAATAATATTAGTTAGTTTTGCTAAATGCATTATCGTTCGTTCCATAAATTGTCTCACTCGATAGCATCATTGTGTCTGTCGATGCATGAAACTAGGTATACCATGTCCGTTTTGCCAAGCACATATGGGAATTCTCCTGTTTCTACTAATATGTCATTACTCCCAATTCGTTCTAATTTGTGTCTAAAAGTTTACGCTGACATTTTAGTATGCTTACTATTACGATCTATTGACTATTTTGTCTCACCCCACCGCAGAAAAAATAGCACAGACGTGGTGCACGTAAAGGATTAACATAACGTCACTGCTTACTAAGGCCGTCACCACCAGAAGTCCCAATAAAGTACAGTATATATTAAGGGGAAAATAATATTTTTGCTCATCGACACCATGATACACGGTGGGGAATGGAAACATTCCCGGTTCAGTACCGTTCTTCAGCACAACGTCGATTAACTTTGTTATCATCGGTTGGGTCATATAGAGCACCATGTTTGAATACACCATGGCTATACGCAATATGGATAAAGTCATTAAACACTTCTCAAATTTCATCGACCCCTGGCTACACTTGATTTACCTGTGTAAACAGTAGTTATTTGTTTTCCTCGTCTAGCATATTTGTGAAGAATGTTAACTTCTTCATCCCGAGCCCATATTTGCCAATCCGTACGAATACGATTTAGCAATTGTAATGTCTGCACGTGTCGAACAGATCTTCATTAGTGATAATATTTTTACCTACTTCCTTTTTACTAATTTTCCTATTTTTACAGTGATGTTCTAACTTTGACGAAAGGGAGAGAGTGTTACGTCCTGCCGTAACCTCAACCCCACAAAATTCGAATTCTCAACTCTTAAAGAAAATCGAGTTTTATTACCCTCGGTTGACTCACGATTTTGG
>JAPYZC010007589.1:0-10633 GCA_030522665.1 Ichneumoninae sp. A BG-2022a | reverse complement strand
GGACAAAATGGGGCATCCTAAAATTATTGAAAAATTGAGTTTTGCCCTCAAGGTCCCGTTTTGCCCCACTGTCCCATTTTGCCCCGCTCTCCCCTAGATTCGGAGTGTTATGTGATCAGAACACCCGTTTTCACCCCAGATCGTCCCGATGGTAATCCAATATATCACGCGCTGGAGAAAATTTTCATTTAAAGATTAAACATTTTTATTTTTATTTTTATTCATTCTCAGTAATAAGCTAGGGAGAGAGCTTCCCGAGTAGTCCGAAATAGATTCAGAGTATGTGGCCAGGACACTCGTTTTCACTCCAGATCGTCCCGATGGAATTCCGATATATTATACGCTTGAGACAATTCGCATTGAAACATTTTTTATTTTTATTTATTGTCAGTAATAAGCTAGGGAAAGAGCTTCTCGAGTAGACCGACTGTCGGAAATAGATTCGAAGTATGTGGCCAGAACACGCGTTTTCACTCCGGATCGTACCGATGGAATTCCGATATATTACTCGCTCGAGAAAATTTGCATTTAAACATTTTTTTTCTTTTTTTTTTGAATATTTATTTATTGTCAATAATAAGCTAGGCCCGATGGTCAGAAATAGATTCGGAGTATGTGGCCAAAACACTCGTTTGCACTCCAAATCGTCCCGACAGCATTCCGATATATTACACGCTCGAGACAATTTGCATTAAAACATTTTTTTGAATTTTTATTTAGTCCCAGTAATAAGCTAGGGAGACAGCTTCATGCCTCAGCTTCAGAAAATTTGCATTTAAACATTTTTTTTCTTTTTTTTTTTGAATATTTATTTATTGTCAATAATAAACTAGGCCCGATGGTCGGAAATAGATTCGGAGTATGTTGCCAGAACACTCGTTTTCATGCCAGATCGTCCCGATGGCATTCCGATATGTTACACGCTCGAGAAAATTTGCATTTAAACATTTTTTTTTATTTATCGTCAGTAATACGCTCAGAAAAAAATTACATAGTAAAAGCAACAAGACTGATGTTTTACCATAAAAAATAGTTCACATTTCATAGTGACAACAATGACAAAACATCATGATTCCAACCATCATTATAGTTTCATCAGTTAAATATATAGGGGCGAGCGGGGCAAAATGGCACACCGGGGCAAAACGGGATAATGAGATAAAATGCAATTCTCCAATAACTTTGAAATGGTGGCGTTGGTGGTATGTGGGGCAAAACGGGTTTAAAAATCTGGATGTATCGTTAGGACAAAATTGGGCATCCAAAAATGATTGAAAAATTGAGTTTTCCATCACAGTCCCGTTTTGCCCGGCTGTGCCATTTTGCCCCGGTCTCACCTACTATCAGAAAGTATCTATATAGACGTTCCCCCTGGAAACTATTCGCTATCGTAGAAACTACCATCCTTTTTCTCAGTGTAAGCTAGGAAGGGTGCTTCTCGAGTAGTCCGACGGTCAGAAGTAGATTCGGAGTATTATGTGGCCAGAGCACTCATTTTCACTCCGGATCGTCCCGACGGCATTCCGATATATTACAAGCTCGAGAAAAATTTGCATTTAAACATTTTTCGTTTCCTCTTTTTTTCTGAATTTTTATTTATCATCAGTAATAAGCCAGGGGAGAGAGCTTCTCGAGTAGCCCGACGTTCGGAAATAGATTCTGAGTATTATGTGGCCAGAACACTCGATACTTGCCTCTTCGCTGGTCCTTCTCGATTGCGGCTCGGTGAAAGCTCGACAAGTGGCATCGGTGCATATCGAGGCTATCAGGAAGCAAACAGACGAACGTCGGCTCCAATCCAAGTTTCCAGGTGCCAGAACGTCCTCCCTCCTGGCCCTCCCAGCCTCCCGCCGAGCTTTCGAGTTTCCGAGGACCTAATCGTTCGACACTGAGTCTGAATCTCCCTCCGCCCCACTCCCCGGCCTGGAAACTCTGTGGCCACGTCCGTTCGGCAGTTCTCCCATTTATATTCATCGGAAACTTTGATTGCCCGAGAATTCGAAAGTGTTCGATGCTCCCCTCAAGGATCAAGGCTGGACCGGCGCGGACCTAAATGGAACTGTTCGACGACCCGCGGAGAGCGAATTCGATTCGACGGCGCCGCCAGAGCTTTTGTATCCGGTGCATCGATCTCCGTAAAGTAAAAGGTCTGTAGTAATAAAAACTATACAGTGCGAGACCGCCGGGAGGGTTAATTGAATCTTGCCCGATGCGTGAACTGCCGAATGGCACGGCCGCTCGCCGACACCCTCGAACAACCCCGAACGAACAATTTCACGGGGCCTCGGCGATTGAAACGTTACACACCGGCTTCGCGCTTTACGAACCCTTAAATTCGACCCTTAAAATCAATCCTCGTTTCTCTCGCTTTTGCCATTGCCGCGAATACTTTCTACGTACCACGGGCCCACGCTTCTATTTCCGTTTACCACAGGTCTCTTAAAAGTCCTGATCGGTCTCACCTGAGCTTTCGATCGTAAAAAACTATAGTCGCTGAGCCCCCACATCCCTCTTGATTTTATTACCGTCGCCCGGTCGTCGAAGACATTTTTCTATTGACGCTCATTCCGTAAAATGAAACTTTTACTTCGAACTTTTTTATTTTTTTGTGGATTTTTTTTTTAATATTGATTGTTAAGTCTCAGCGGTCGACTAAATACTTGAGACTTGCGTTTTGGCGATTCGAACGATGCGAACTTGGGCGCGTTCTGAGGTACCTTTAAGGAGGAAGTCTCGCTGCGCGCTGACTTCGTATAAGTTCGACAGCAATAAGAGAAAATTGCAAGTACTTCTTGATGGTGTAACAATTTAACAAATTCATCAAAAAATTAATTGGTTAACAAATTACCCGGCAACAAAACTTTTTCTTTTTATGAAAATGATTCGTTTATTTTTCTGAATACGTATACATTTTCTCAGATTTTTAAGTAATTGTTGATTTTTGTTGTATAAAAAAAAAAAAATCAACGATTACTTAAAAATCTGAAAAAATTTTAGATTAGACGGTGATGTCGTAGAGTATCTTTCAAGAAAGAGTATCAGCCGTAACACATCAAAATCGAGCAAAAAATGCAGATTATTGTTTTAAAAAACTAAACGAATATGAATATTTTCGAAAATTAGCACAAACCAGTTAATATTGTTG
Organism: Ichneumoninae sp. A BG-2022a; assembly: GCA_030522665.1. NCBI lineage: Eukaryota > Metazoa > Arthropoda > Insecta > Hymenoptera > Ichneumonidae > Ichneumoninae sp. A BG-2022a. The sequence continues at coordinate 7,488 of JAPYZC010007589.1, read as the reverse complement.
CAAATCCATTGCAATTAATGGTTTTGCAGGTTAAGGGCATCTGCTGTAATACAAATTATCATCACTATAATCAGTGGAAGCGTAAAAGTTTGTACAAACTTTAAAAATGCAGTGCTCATGTAACTAGTTTGAAGCGCTCAAACCTCCTTAACTAAGGCAACGACTCAGAGGTGGGAGCCAGTTAGCGGAGTCTCCATAGGTCTTTAGCAAAGACATGTACGTAACAAAATAATTAAATCGGGATCGTTCGCTGAATGGAATAAATATTCTGTTTCTGAAGTTATTGCAGATTTATTGAAATGGGTTTAAATTGAATTAAAGCGACGTGTTTGTGTGACAATACAATAATTGAAAAATGAATAATTATTAGACTTATTATATTATAATAATTATTAGGTTATTGAAAATAACGATGATTGGCTCGATATAATAGTTAGACTTGTGAGCCACTTGAATGATGAGCGTAGACTTACAAATATCGATAGAGCTAATTACCGTGAAGCGACCAACAATGCTGAGCTCGCACGCCAGGCGCGAGCGTCGAAAAAACCTGGAGAGCGGGAACACTGAGAAATAATAATAGGAATAAAAGTATGCGCTCGCGCGTGATCCCGAGCGGATATGGATTTGCATACATTTGGCATCCACGTTCGGTGACGTGATTTTGATTCAAATGAAATAAAAATAATAAAATAAATCCGTCGTGGGAACGATCGAGCCTGAGAACATATATTAGTGAGAAGCAGTACGCGAGTAAAAGAAATTAATTACGCAAAAATAATAGACCTGAGAGGCGCAGATCGTGTCATTGATTATTAACATTTTTCGATTTTATTGTTATCGCAACTTTTTTCACCGGACGCCCGGGAATTCACCGGAAATTTAATTTAAAGCTTCTCCAATTTTTGCCTCTTTTTGCATAATTAATTAAATTAATTATACAATGTCCTTTCGACTTCATTTCTTAGCATAAAATAAAATTTGCTTGCCTTGCATCGAATTCATTTGAATCAAACCAATCCTTTTGACGGGCGAACACTTTCCCTTTTTCTCGAGACTCTTTCACTCCCTCTCGAGTGAAAAAGATAGTCGATGAAAAAAAGGATATAATTATATTCTCGAGTACTCGACGGCTGATCCGATCGAGCCCTGCACGCTCGGAGATGAGACTCTGTGCGAGGCCGAAACTAAAGAGGGTCGACCCAGTTACGATCGACGTATCCGGGGCTGAACTGTCGAAGATATAAATACGTAATTAGCGAGGGTCGCGTGTCGGTGGTGAAAAAAAAAAAAACACGAAGCAGGAAAAGAGAATATCGGGAATAGATGGGCGAAAATAGGGTCAGAGGGCGAACCGGGTCGTTTGGAGAAAAATTGCTGCCGCGTCTTTTAAAAAATCCCCCCTTTCTTTTCAATGTTTAAAAAGATAATAAAAAGATGCGATTTGTTTAATTTTTGCATGAGTCATTTTTTGAGCTTTGTTACTTTTTATTATACGACTTAAACCAAAAATTATTTAACTTTTCTCAAAGTGCCTTTTTGCAGATATTATTTTACATTTCTTAATCTATATAAATTTCTCAATGAAATTTAAGAAATGGAAGAAAATTTTCTGTATTAAGTTCGAACTGTTGTCGAATGAGAAATAACGGTAAGGAATTTTCAATTAAGCGATCCAATTGAACCTCCTTAAACCCGTAAGAGAAAAATTGCTGCCGCGGCTTTAAAAAAATCTCACATTTCTTTTCAACGTTTAAAAAAATTACAAACAAAATACAATTTCTTTCATTGTTGCATGAATAATTTTTTGGGCTTTGTTACTTTTTATTATAAAACTTAAACCAAAAATTATTTAACTTTTCTCAAAGTGTCTTTTTGCAGATATTATTTTACATTTCTTAATCTATATAAATTTCTCAATGAAATTTAACAAAAGGAAGAAAATTGTCTGTATTAAGTTCGAACTGTTGTCGAATGAGAAATAACTGTAAGGGATTTTCAATTAAGCGACCCAATTGAGCCCTCTTAAACCCGTAAGAGAAAAGTGATGCCCGGCTGCGGTTCGTTGATCGCAGGGAGGATGGTGTAACGCTTGTTCTCGGGTGTTAAACTCCTCGTGGTCCCTCGGGTGTGACCGGCGCGGAGAATTCCCTCCGACGATGAGAACCGGGCGAAAGGGTGGAAACGGTGGGTTAAGGAAATTTAAGTCATGGATCTCCGGACGAGTGCCGATGCCTCTCCATACTCCAATTAACTAATCGAGTGGGGGCAAACTTTCGAAATTGTGTAGTTAAAAGATAGGAGCGACTCGGGAGGGCTTTGAATAATCTTACGGCCGGCGGGGAGCTCGGGAGAGGAAGAGGAGAGGGAGATAAGATAGATGAGAATGGAGTGACAGTGTTGGAGAGCCGAGGGAGGAAACGACGATGTGAAGGAACGAATAGGAGGAATTCTGTCAACCCCCGAGACAATGCCAGCGCACGAATGAGACAGTTTTGTGTCTCCGCGCTTTCGGCCGGTCCTCGACGGGCTTTCTCTGCTTTAGATTTCGCCGGTAGACGGGACCGTCCTTTCGACGCTTCTTCGTCGTATCTTCCGCGGATCTACTAGACTCCTGTCTCCTGCGTTGCATTTTTATTACATTAACCATGCCGACCATCAACTCTCCGGAAGCAAATTCTTACAGGAACCTGCATTGATATCTGCTTTAGGTAAGAAATTGTTTTCGGCCGTAAATGGTCGGCACAGGTGAAAAAAATCAATTGTAGATTCTGTTACGGAACATCAACTTTACAGAAGCAAATTCTTACAGGTACCTGCATTGATATCCACTTCATGTAAGAAATTGCTTTTGGCCGGAAATGGTCGGCACACCTAAAACAAATCAATTGCAGATTCTGTTACCGAACATCAACTTTTCAGAAGGAAATTATTACAGGAACCCGCATTGATATCCGCTTTAGGTGAAAATCGTTTTCGGCCGGAAATGATCGGCACAGGTGAAAAAAATCAATTGTAGATTCTGTTACCGAACATCAACTTTGCAGAAGCAAATTCTTACAGGCACCTGCATTGATATCCGTTTCAGGTAAGAAATTGATTTTGACCGGAAATGGTCGGCACACATAAAACAAATCAATTGCAGATTCTGTTACCGAACATCAACTTTCCAGAAGCAAATTCTTACAGGAACCTCCATTGATAGCCGCTTTAAGTAAGAATTTGCCTTTGACCGGAAATGGTTGATGAAACACATGAAAAAAAATTAATTGTAGTTTCTGTTAATTACCATCAACTTACCAGAACCAAATTCTTACACGATACTGCATCGATTTCCGCTTCACGTAAGAATTTGGTTTTTACAAGAAATGGTCGGCACGCGCGAAAAAATCACTTCTAGCTTCTGTTACCGACCATCAACTTTCAGAAGCGAATTCTTACAAGAACCTGCATTGGTATGCGCTTCACGTAAGAATTTGCGTTTGACCGGAAGTGGTCAGCACAAGGGAAAAAAATCAATTGCAGATTCTGTAACCAACAATAAACTTTCCAGAAGAAAATTCTTACACGAACCAGAAGTTTACCAGAAGTCAGTACACGCGAAAAAATCAGTTCCAGCTTCTGTTACCGACTACCAACTTTCACGAGTGAATTCTTACACGAACCCGCTTACGCTTCACGTAAAAAGTTAGTTAGTTTTTACACGAAATGGTCAGCTCACGCGAAAAAAATCAGTTGTACCTTCTGTAAAAAAAAAAACAAAACAATCGTAATTTCTCTTACCGACCCAACTCGGATCGACCACAGTCGAAACAATCCTACAACCAACCGCTCTCAAAAACGTTTCCACCCCAGCTAAAAGAAAACAAACATCGCCCTCGATAGTTTCCATTCGTCCCAACGAGACAAATCGGAGCTCATTTCGACGCCACCCTTCGATTATTAAAATTCACCCTGGCCGATATTAGCCACCTCCCCTTTCCCCGTCACACCAAAGAGTGCCCGGGTCGCCAAAGTGCCGGGTGCAAAAAAATTTAATATCGTAGTTAGGTGCAGTGTAAAGAGACAAAGGCATCTCTATGGACACTGTGTTCTATACCTATTTCATCCCATTTTCCCCTTTTATCGCTGGTCCACACATGCCAAACGGCCGTCGTCCATACGCCGTCGCGCGAGGCCATAGGGCAGACAGCGTTTTGCAACTACGACAGTCAGGGTGCCATAGAAAAAAAAAAAGAAAAAAAGAGGTGATAGACATCCTCTCCTTCGTCGTTGGACTATCGATCCTATATTCTCGCGAGAAAGTGGAGGCGGACAACGATGACTACGACTACCGACTATCTACTGGCACTACCACCATCCAGTACCTACCTATTCGTTTATCCGTGGCGTCTCCGCAACGCCGTTCAAATTTACTCAGCGAAATGGAAGAGGAGCGAGAGGTCGCCGACAGGGGGGGGGGTGGAGGGGGGTGAGCGGCTACCGGGACATCCGAAGGTTTTTCGGGACTGAAGAACCATTCCGGGATACGACTATACTAGACTGCTCTACCACGTTCTTCTTGCAACGTCGAGGAGTTGAGGAGAGCAAGGACGACGACGAGGAAGATGTCGGGAGAGGACGGGAGCAGATAGAGCCTCGTCTGTCTGTGGCCCGGGGGCCTCCGAGGAAGCCGCACCAGGATCAATTCCTCGACTAGTGCTGGTTCCTCACCTCGCTATTTCTTCCCGATCACTCACTTGGCGAGAGTTCTTGAAAACCCGGGAGCTTCCAAAGATCAGCCGCAACGGTAGGTGGAGGGGGTGGTGGGGGAGGGGGATGGACCGGAAGATCGATTGCCAGGTCACTGGATCCTGACACGACGTCGGGAAGGATCGCAACTTTTTTTGTTTTGCTGCATCAAACTAACGACACTGGACGTGTTTATTAAAATTGTTGGTCGCCGCAAATAGGAAGTAGGCCGCTAATGCGTGTTTGGGAAATGAAGGGGATGGAGATAGAGAGTGGCGGGCGAGGGATGGATGAGATAAGATATCGTTCTTCGGCGAAGTGTGGGAATAATGCCAAAAAGTTATTAACGAATTATTTAAAGAATTTAAAAAATTAGGAAACCTTTTATTTTCCTTACTTTAAGTTAATTCCTTGAATTCATATGATTTTTTTTTTCACAGTTTTCTTATATTTGTATTGATTTTTTATATTGATGTAGAGGCACGAATTTCGGATATGTTTTCGTATCGCGAAAAAAGTTTCGAGGGGATCCCATTAACAGTTCCGTAGTTGGGGCCTTAAAAAAATTGTAAAAAATTTAAGAAAGTTCTGAAAAAATTAATGTGGCTTCTAGAAAAATCAACGAAATCGTTTGAAAAGGCAAATAAAAGGATTACTGATTATTTATTGAACTATTTTTTTTCAGCATTTTGTTAATAACTTTTCGATATCATTACTATGTAAAATTAATGTTCGTGGCTCTTTTAATACTGTTGATTTTTTCCGATTTTTACACCATTAGGAAGTGTTCAAATTCCCCCTGAATCTCACTATTGGCTCGGAATGTACGTGTGATGCATCCTTAAAATTCTCCGCCGCCGCAAACTGGAAGTAGGCTGCCAATGCGTGTGTAGAAAAAGTAAAGACGATGAAGACATAGCGCAGCGGTCGAGGGAGGTGCGAGGGAAGATATCGTTCTTCGCCCAAGTGCAATCGCACTTGATACAAACTTTCTTTTGCCGCGACGAGGACGGGTCATTTCGGAAATGTCGGAAACGTGCCGGGTCACGGATACTTCCCGTCCGGCCTCGTAACTCGCAACGGGAATGCATTCTCGTACGCGACACGCGAATACGAAACAAGCTTCGTCGCTCCAACAATTCCGCTCGGCCAATAGAAATTGTTCTCTGAAAAAATTATTTGCTGAATTCGATAAACAATTTTCAACCTCTAAATTCACCCAACTTAAACCCTTTTCTCCCCCTCAATAAAAACAATTTTTCAAAATATATACTCGACATCCAACGCAAAATACACCGAATATATATTACAAAAAAATTCGTTTTCCCCTCGAAATATTCCGCTTAATTTTTTTCAAATAAAAATTTGCATCCCCTCGCTCAAACAAGCGGCTCGTATTATTACATAAAAAATAATGCAGCCTGAGAGTGGCGAAGAATGCGGAGTGTTCGAGCGAATGAAAACCCAGAGGGAAAAAAATGCGCGCCCTTTTTAATGTATCGGCGCGAACCGTCGAGAGGCGAGCAACGAGGTAATCGCGGGGCGAGTGGAGGGGAGGTGGAGGGGGAACAGAGAAAGAAAGGCGCCCGATGTACCCTGGAAGAAAATACTTCTCGCCTATTTCCAAGGGAGGGAAAATTCTTTGTATTTTTAAATTAAGTTAGCAGTGGAAAGGCGCGCCACCGCCGGTGTATCTAAACTTTTCCAGCAGCCACTAAACCCCCCCCCCCCTTCCTCCCCCATTCAGCGTGGCTTTTCTCACTTGTATGCTTCTTCTCCGGGCTTCACAGTTCCTCAGGCGTCGCGACCCCCTTTCAGCGCGGACGGCACCTCTTCTGGGCTAAAGGGATCGCGAGGGGGAGAAACCAGCAACAGCTACTCGATCATTCGGATAGACACGCGCGCGCACGGAGTCTCTGTTCTTCACTTCCTCTCTCGAACCTTTTACCCGTGCATTTGCGTCTACTTAAGGCTACTTAAGGAAAATAGTGAGAAAAAAAAAAAAAAAAAAAAAGAAAAAAAAAAAAAAAAAAAAAAAAAAAAAAAAAAAAAGAGTAAAAATGCAGATATCTCTGGGAAAAATTTAGCCGGTTTGTACACTCAGGTAGTCGTAGGTATTCCGATCATCATGCATATCTCGAAGGGGGTATGAAACGAAGCGCGGAAACACGTAGACTGCTGGTCCCGCGTCGAAGGTAGAAAATTCTTTGTATTTTTAAATTAAGTTAGCCTCGCGAACTATGGAGGAGCGAGGAATGGCGCGAGAGGAATGGATAAGGAAAGAGCACGAAGGGTTCGAGTGGAAGAGGCGCGAAGAGGGGCGAACTTTCACCGGAGCTTCTCTCTCTCCCTCGCCCCCGAGAAATTCTTTCCGCTGTGCCTCGTGCGTTCGCTCCTCTCCGGGCTTTTCTTACCTCTCAGCCACCCTCCCGCTCCATTCTTTCTTACTCTTTCGGTGTTTTTTTTCTTCTTTCTCCCTTTCCTTTTTCTCTCACCCTCCTTGAGGACAAAAACTCAGTCGACGGAGGCGAAGGGAGAGAACTCGACTACTCAATCATTTAGGGAAATGCTAAGGTGGATAGATAGAAGCTCACCCCCTCCCCTTCGATCGCCTAACGTTTTCTTTTCTCCTCTCGACGCCTATTCTCTCTCTCTCTTACTCTTTCTGCGGCAAATCAGTTGATACCTCTCGCCGTGCTCCACCGACGGCCCGAAGTTTCACGTTGCATCAATTTTTATCTACTATGTATGAGCCGG
>JAPYZC010007580.1:0-18962 GCA_030522665.1 Ichneumoninae sp. A BG-2022a | reverse complement strand
ATATATATAAAACGCTGCAATGTAATCCGCACAGCCCACACACGTGTGATCTCCGGGACATCCCATGGGAACCCGAGGGACGAGCAGGCGATCGTTTCGATGCTATACGCACTGTCAGATGGCGATCATTAGTCAACGAGCTCCATCGCGATATACCTGTGTGTCACTTCTGTAACGTCACACGATATCGGGAAATGCACATAGCGTACGGCGAGGAGGCCGCACGGTCCGTTATCACACGGAGAAAAATATTTCTGTTTCTCTAACAAGATGTAGATCGTTAATAATTTATTGTTGCGGTAGCAAAAATATTTGGTTGCTACAGCAAAATATTTGTTGCCAGAGCAAAATATTTGCTGCCACAGCAAGATATCTTGTTCCCCCTATGTTAACCAGGTAAATCAATTATGGTAACAAAATTCTTGTTGTCACAACAATTTTTTTTTCACCGTGCACGGAGAAAAATATTTCTGTTTCTCTAACAAAATGTAGATCGTCAATAATTTATTGTTGCGGTAGCAAAAATATTTCGCTGCTACAGCGAAATGTTCGTTGTCACAACAAAACATTTGCTGCCACAGCAAAATATCTTGTAGTCCCTATGTTAACCAGCTAAATCAGTTATGGTAACAAAATTCTTGTTGTCCCAACAATTTGTTTTTCTCCGTGCATCGCGAGTGCGGCGTGCGAAATAAAGTTCGCGTCCGTTGAAAGCCCCTTCAAGGTTCTCCACCTCACGGATGGAAGGCTCGAAGAGCCAGACGATTTTTTTTTCCTTCGAATCCAAAGTGCCGAAGAACGACAATGTTTTCCCCTGAAAAATCACAATGCATCGCACTCGGCGCGAGAAGGTAACGCGGGAAAGAATCAGCGGAGCGTGAAGATTGTTGCAATTATTGTAATAACTCGGTGTACGCGGAACGAGTATACAGGTATGCGACAATGGGGCGCAGCGGGTGTTCCCGTTGATATAAATATTTGTTTCCTGAGAGGAGCTCGTGGCCCGGGCGAGAGAGGAAAAAATGCTGGCCCGCAGTGGCAGCGCCGGCTACGGCGATTGCCGAGGGGTCGTAATAATATAATGCCTCCGGTCGAGAGGCTTCAGGAACGCGAAGGGGTGCGAGGCGAGCACGGTGGCGCACCTATATATATACATATATATATATACATACATCGGTGCTGAAAATCAAAAGGGCGTATTTTCGCTGCCTCGAGCACATAAGATAAGCCATTATGATTTTGGTGACACGACATATTTATATGCTGGATATTCGCGTGTAGAAGAAGTTCGCCAGCTCTGGGCGAGTCCTCGAGAGTCTCGGCCACTCGAGATACGAAAGCGCGCACCTTCGGTCATGTCATCGATGCCCGCATCTCTCAGTCTTTGCCTCTCCATCCAGTTTTTTTTTTTTATTTTTTTTTATTTTGGCCCTCTTTACGCTCGAACTTGTGGGAAAAATATTTCAACGAAAATATTTCAATATCCTCAAGAATCGCGCTTCGCAGAGACATTTGATGTATCTCTACTCTCTCATTCGGGGAGAACCGATCGTCAATCCTGAATAAAAGTGTCGCGAACGGTGAAGTAGGGGGGATAACCGGGACGAATCACTTAACGGCTGGTTCCTGTCACGTCGCACTCCTCCGCTCTTTATGCACATATGTATATATACATTACTTCGTGTACACAAGCGGAACGAAAACTCCTCGTCCAACCACTCAGCTACTCACTTAACCTGGGTGAGGTGACAAATTATCCTGGATTTCGAGCGTCCTCGCGGGGTACTTGTGATTTCGCTTGAGATGTACGAATGAAACTCGGCGGATGATTGATTGGACCGGGATTCCTCTCTTCCCCGTCGCCGCGGTGTCGTTAATGGCGCGACGGAAATTAGCCTAACTATTGATCGGTACTCTTGAAAAGTGGATGGAAAAAATCATTGGTAAGAAACTCTGCGTACATTAATAACGAATATTTTACGCAAAAGATTCGGGATATTCGTTAATCGAATCGCCGATAGCGATGTCAATGTTGTACATTACGATACGAGTGCGATAAAACTTTTTCTGACGAACGTGAGTTTGCAGGGAATTTTATTTCAGTAGGTGTGACGATTGGGGTTTTACGCACGCGTGCGTAAAACTGCAATTTTCGCGAAGTGACTAACACTGAACAATGTGTAGTATTAAATTTGACAGATTTGATACAGATGATCATCAGATTGCAAGGAATACTACGATTAAATTTTATGGAAATTGGTGTAGAATTTTACGCGAAAAAGATTTCGAATTTTTATGAAACATTAACTTGTATATTAAATGACCAGATAAAAGTTAATGAATAAATATGGAAATAAAATATAGGGTTAATATGTATGGTATATATATGTGGTTAATTATTAAATGTGGAAATATGAAAATCCAATTTACACATCATTTTTTCATTTATTATTGCCCCTTTCTTAGCTATTTTCACGAACCGGTCAATATCCTTCAATAAAAGAAACATTATTCATAGAGAAAAGTATGTGAACGACGTTGATAAAAATAAAGAATTTAAGTACAAATGATGTTTTTTCTGTTTTGTTAATTCTACACCACTATGAGGTACAGCATTGGAGCGTTTCTTTTTTTGCCGTCGTGATTCCCCATGCGACTTAACTATCCGAAAAGAGTGGAAAGCATTATTGAGAGTTTGAAGAAGACTTGTTTTTTTTTCGTAGAGATCGATAATAAGCTATAAGTTTTTAATTGCCGGTGGTGGCCAAGTGATTGAGAGCACTCGCGTGCTACCTCTCCCCAGTGCTGCTGTCGCGTAAAAGCAGAAGAAAGTTAGAAGTTTTACAGCTATCATTTTGTGAGTACGATTGTTTTATGTTTATTTTTTTCGTATATAATAATTATTGTAGGTGTCGTAATTTATTTGTGAATTTTTGTTAAAGTTTTAAAAAGTGTATCGTGAATTTTTTGGTTGAATTTAATTATATTGATATATATCGTTATGAATATTAATCATTTTATGGTAACGAATATGATGATTCGTTGTTAAAAAAAGATTTACACAAAGAAAATAAATAATAAAAAAATGAATCATATAGTGTATTATTTAATTTTGTAACATATAACATGCATTTAAAATTTTTTGTTTATGATTGAAAAAAAATGATAAAAAACTTGAAAAAACGTATTTTTTTGTTTTTCGTTACTACGTCTATAATCATATAATTCTATACGTCCCTAATCATAATATTCAGAAAATTCAGTAACGAGTGAGTGCTTATAAAAATGATTGTTCACATCACCAGACAGGCCACGTTGCCTTCCGAATTATTCTAGAACTAATTAAAGAAAAACCTTTTAAAAAAAAAAAACCCATGATTGCAGCGTCTGGAAGAGTTCAAGAATCGAAGACCGCCATCTTTGATCCAGAATCTAAGGCGAGGTCCTTATAAAAACCTGACTGACGCATTCGGCACGAACGGCGATGAATAGGAGTTACAAGCTGCTTCGGGCAAGCTTGTGAGAGAATCGTGCATTCCCTCCCTTCGGTAGCGTACGAATCTCGGACAAAACGTTCGCCAACCACGTTCGACCAGATCCAAGAAATTCAGCTTCCTCTCCAGCGTCAAAGATTCCCTCGACGGGACGAAGGAGGAGGAAAGTTGCGAGGAAGATCTCCGTACGCGATGACATTTCCAGAATGTTTTGTGTTCGAGTTCGAGGGCTGAATGGTCCCGATATTTTCGATGAATGGGGAGAGCCAAAGAGAGAAGAGCATTCAATGTTTTATCGGAGAATCTGTGTTGGCTGAATGCCTCTGGCTGCGAGCATTGTCCCTCCCGATCTTGCCTGGACCGAGCAGGTTACCTAGCACGTTGCCGAGCGTGGAGTCTTCCGCCTCTACTGGCGGTCGGTGTAGCTTCAAAATTCATTAGGGGAGAGCGGGGCAAAATGGCACAGCGGGGCAAAAGTGGATAACGCACCCAGAAAAATAATTTATTTGACGGCCACCGTTTATTTGGTTCAAGTAAAATATTTATTTAAATTAAGTAAATAGTTACTTAAATAAAATAAATATTTTATTTAAATAATATTTATTTAAATAAAATAAATATTTTACTTAAACCAAATAAACGGTGGCCGTCAAATAAATTATTTTTCTGGGTGCGAGACAAAACGCAATTTTCCGATAACTTTAAGATGATGGCGATGGTGGTAGGTAGGGCAAAATGGGTTTGAAAATCCGGCTGTATCGTCGGGACAAAATGGGGCATCCAAAAATTATTCGATAATTGAGTCTCGCCTGCACTTTCCCGTTTTGCCCCGCCGTGCCATTTTGCCCCGGTTTCCCCCACCCTGCGGGTGTAGGAAGCAGCGATGGAAGAAGAATCTCGGCAACGGAGGCGAAGGAGCGACGAAGGTTGAAAGGACCGAGCGATGCCGGTCGTGACGCGAGAAACGAGGGAGGAAGAGGGAAAGAGTTGATTGTGAAAAGGGCAAGGGTGCGTACACAGAAGCGAGGGCGGAAACAGGAGTAGCGCACACAGGTGGCCTCTCCGTACGTTAACGCACCACTAATTTTCCTCCTCATTATCCTCCTCTGCTCCCGTCGACGCGGTCATTATACTCACGGAGCGCGGAACGAATTCTCCTTGTTCCGTGTTTACCGCAGCCACTCCGCAGCCACTTCATCGTGGGGCGAACGCTCCCGTTACCGAGCATTCAGTAATTGTGCCACAAACAATTCGACGTACCTGCGCGATCGTGAGTAGTCATTGCGGGATACCATCGTGAAAAGTTGACCGACCAAAACACCTCCAATATCACCACTTATCCACATTGAGAGAAGGATCGAGGAAAAACTACCCAGTCATATGGTAAACTTCGACCAGGCAACATGGTAGACCAGCACCATCATATGTGACGTTTTTCACAGGGTCATCCCATATGGTAATTTTTTTCCAGAAGACGGGTCGGCAAAATTTTGCGTATCTGGCTAAGAATTTCGCGGATTGAAACTTAGAGTTCTGTGGACAAAAATTGAGAATATCATCGATCAAATTTTTATGAATGTATACTTAAAAAAATTTGCACTGAGAAATAAATATAGTTATTTCTACTACACGGAATAATTTGGTAAGGAAATGTCTATAGCTATAGTTTCTGTTGCAAGATATTTAATTCGTCAAACTGTAATTATATTTGCTATTATGATTTGTGATTATTGTTCTAACCATAAAATATAGACGTTCCCTCAGTGAATTATATTTTACAATATAAAGTGACTATGGTCACTCTATCTACGTAATTTTTTCTCACCGTTATCGACATAACATGCCGATGTAACCAACAAACCTAAAACCAACGGTTCGCGATAGCGACACCACAGATGACATTTTCCAGATGACATTTTCCAGTAAAAGGGACTTATATTCTAGCAAAATATGTAAAATATGCAGAATATGTAAGTTTAATACGAACGTTGGCACGGTCGATTTTTACCAGATTTATGGTAATTTTTATCAAATCCTTCTCTCAGTACATCGTTATTTAAACGACATCAATAAAAATCCGCCACCTTTCCGCATTTGCAAACAGATCTCTATCTCGTCGCGAGACGAGATTCTTTTCCGAATCGGGAGCCGAAAAGGCGACGCGATGACATCGGAGAGTCCGATGAAAGGACCGTCGTTCAGATTTTCGACGAAAAAAAAAAAGCTCAGGGGTTTTCTTTTTATTTCTTTACTGACATCGCTTAGATGCAAAGTCACGTGTAGCCCCGAGGGTGGGGGGTGCGTGCGGCACGCGAGTTTGCACAGCGCTGCTTTTCGGGGTGGCTCATCGTTCCGGGGTCGCGCCCCCCCCCCCCCCCCCCCCCCCGGTCAGAAGATGCCGAGCGATCAAGCGCAGTACCGCGCGTTCGCCACTTCGCTCCACGCCCCATTGTCTGATTCGATTATCGCGACTGTCATTCCTCGGAGTGCGGGATTAGTATTTCAATTTATTTGAACAATGAGGAGGAGAGGCCGCCGGGGAAGCGGAGGAGCGAGCGCGTTCGTCCGCACGGGGCCAATATCGAGTGGAGTCGCGTGGCGTTGTTTGCGCCACGAGGAGAGCCTCTCTATGTTCGCCCGCTCTGCGAGCATGCGAATCGTACGCGACACACATAATCGTGCAGAAGTGAAACGTGCCCGGGCTCGTCCACTTGGTATAATCCGACCGTGGGCCGGCAACTTGTTGTCCTGGATTACCGACTGCCTGCGCGGCTCGAAGGTAGGAAAAACCGCACAGAGACGAGGTCGTCGTCGGCGATGAGGGAGACGATTTTGCGACTCCCGATCGGACGACCTCCGATCAAGCCGGGTCGGCCGCCTCAAGGCGTCGGAAACTGAAATGTTTCCAATGCCGAGACAACGGGAAATTAAAAAAGTTATTAAAATTCATGAATAAAAATTAACTTCAATATTTTGGTTATCTTTTTAATTTTGTGTATTCTTTCTCTCGTCGATACGCTCAGCCGATGAACCACCATTTCCGGTGGAATTTGATTCGATGACCGTGGGGACATTCCTCGTTATGTAGATATTGGCTCATAATGGGTAGATCGAGTGTTCGCTAATGGACAACTCTGTATCGATGGTACCGTTGATAGGAACGGCGATATCTCTCTGTAATATAAAAAGAATTCGCCGTCGCTGCCGCTGCGCGCGTGTTTAAGAATTTAGAAGGTCAGGGCCAAATGAAACACTTTGTCCCGAGTCAAATCAAACACTTTGGGCGGGATCAAATCAAACACTTTGGCGGGGTCAAATGAAATACTTTGTACGGAGTCAAATGAAACATTTTGGTCCGGAGTCAAATGAAATACTTTGTCCAAAGTCAAATGAAATACTTTGTTCGAAGTCAAATGAAACACTTTGTCCGGAGTCAAATGAAACATTTTGTCCGGAGTCGAATGAAACACTTTGTCCGAAGTCAAATGAAACACTTTGTCCGAAGTCAAATTTTGTGGGTTGGTTTTGGGGGGGGGGGGGGGGTGGGGGGTTATAATTTAATATTATAAGTTATAATTTAATTAAGGGTTATAATTTAATATTATAAGTCGTTTTGCAAAGGGCGGATTGAGGAGGGACTGATGTGTCACTCTAATCTCCCTTATCAATTTGTTCACGGAAAATTGTACACTGAGAAAAAATAACATAGTAAAAGCAACAATACCGACTTTTTACCATAAAAAATAGTTCCCATGGGGAACGTCTATATTTTATAGTTATGACTATGACAAAAAATCATCATTGCAACCGCAATTAAGATTTGACCAATTGAATATGCACTATCAGAAACTATCTACGTACACGTTCCCCCTGGGAACTATTTGGAGCCACTCAAAGGAATCGCGCGACCCACTAGAAGCCTTAGTATATTTATATAGGATAGAGCGGGGCAAAATGGGGCAACGGGGCAAAACAGGGTTTTTAGGCAAAACGTAATTTTCCAATAATTTTTGGATGCCCGAATTCGCCCTATCGGATACATCAGGCTTTTCTGCCCAGTTTTGCCACCGTGTCCGATCCAAAAATAATTGGAAAATTTAGTTTTGCCCAAAAACCCCATTTTGCCCCGTTGCCCCATTTTGCCCCGCTCTCCCCTACTTTATTTCATGAACATTTTTTTCTCGAAGAATAGTAGATAACGATCGGTCATGTGTGGCGAGAAGGGGGGAAGGAGAGGTGCAACTAACCAAAAAACAACTCTTCTCTCAATGTTTTGTTACGGTAAAGAGCGAGCGTACAAAATACAGAAAACCTACAGAGTGCACATAGAGCGGCTAAGTAGTAAAAGGTCGCAACTCGCATATTTTAACACAGGACTTAAGCCCTTTCGATTCTCGACTGGTGTTTCGTAATTAGTATTTGTTTTTCTCACGAAAACAAGTTCGAGCATATTTCACAGCTAGAGCAAGACGTATCTGCGAACTACCGGCTTTACTTTCGATTATCCTTTATCTCGTCGATACCCCGGCGATCGAGTGCGTTTAAACGGCACGAAAGAACGGCTCGCATCGGCGATGCTATCGGAACCCGATACTCGCGTGGAAAAGTCGACGAAAGACATTTAGCCCCCGCAAGCTCGGATAGCTGGTATTAACGACCATTAAGTCAGCATCAATTTCCCGTTCTCTTGCAAATCGCTGCGGACGTAAATTTGTCAAGAACACGTAAGAACAGTCGTATGGAAACGAAACAGGCTTAATCGGTTGCGTGACAAATTGGCCCGGTGCTTCGAGACCTCACCGTGCTGCGGGTTTTACTTTCGAAGCGATAAACTCCCGTAATTGACTTTCGTAAAATGGTCATTTTTTTTCTTTTTTTTTACCATGCAACATGGAGTTTTGTGATTTATCGTTGGCCGTCCGTAAAATCGGCGACAAGAGACAACTGCTCGAAAAAAATCCAATCACCGAGAAGCGTGGATTAATAGCCGGACAACGATTTCGCGGCCGAAGTCAACGCATGAAGAATTTTTAATTCTCACCGGAGCATCACAAGGTGCTTGACCTCGGAATCAAGCCAGTTTGAAAATCCCCGCGCGAGGCTCGCGAGTTGTCCGGACAGTTGACGTGGGTCGACGATTCAACGGAACATTTTTTTTTTATTTGTCTTATCCGATAACTCAAGGAAATCCCCGAGAGCGGATAGCTTGAAATGAATACAAGGTGTCCCATTTTAATCTTACACCTGATTTATCTCGAAAAATACGGCTCCGATCAAGAATTGAGTTTAATGAAAGTTTTATGGTTCGAAGGGGGACGTTAAAAAATTATTTTTTTGTACCACAATTCAAAATGGCGGTGCCAAGATGGCCCACATGTTTTTTTTTAAATGGAAACACGACATTTGTTTGTCACTAAAAAATTTGTCGGATCAAAACTAACAACTTTTGTAGGAACATTTTTTTTATAAAGTCCATCATTTCATTCCATTTCATTTCAGTCGTCATTTTTGGAGTAGAACACCATTTTTGACTATTTTAGCGTTACCCAGGATGTACCTCGAGGAAGTAAAGTCTTTAACATCTCAAGTGTAAGTGTGCGCGCATGTGTGTTTGGGTGTGTGTGTGCGTGTGTGCACGCACACACGCACCACCAAAACCACCGTTCTACTCCAAACATTATGGACCTTATCAAAAAAATTTTCCTACAAAAGTTGTTAGTTTTGATTCGACAAATTTTTTAGTGACAAAGAAATGTCGTGTTTCCATTTAAAAAAAACACGTGAGCCATCTTAGCGCCGACATTTTGAGTTGTGGTAAAAAAAAAAAAAAATTTTGAACGTCCCTATTCGAACCATAAAACTTTCATGAAACGCAATTTTTTATCTTAGCCGTATTTTTCGAGATAAATCAGGTGTAAGATTAAAATGGGCCACCCTGTATAGCTTCATTAATTATTAATCGGGTACTCTCGTATCATAATAACCCGGGCGATTCGATGTCGTTCGCGATAGAGGTAGGCGATCCGTCACGGATCCCGGAAGCGACCGAGAAATTCACGCGGAAACCGCGCGGGCGGCCGAACGCCTAGAGCTAAATGGCGCAAAATGTACCCGATTGGGATCGAACGGAAAAAAAACTTAAACTAAAAAAAAAAAATTACGATCAAACCGAGTAAAATCTCACCGTGCAATCTTGTCAAGGCCGTCGATGTTTTATCGGAATTCTCGTTAGACTAATGGCTTGCATTGTGAGAGGAGCTAAATATATAATAAAGAGTGCACGAGTCCGAGGCGTGACCGGCGAGAGAAACAGGCGTACGGCTCGCTTAACGATCGCGAGTGTGACTATAGCGTGCGATCGGCGTGCAACGAGAATGCCCGGAGGGAAACAGAACGGCGCCGGCTCTTCGCCGAGGAACCAAGGTCGTTCAGTGCCCTCGTTCGTCCGTCCGAAAAACCCGTGCATACCTAACGGATGGCCACTTGAAAAAATATGTTTGACACTTGATGCGGGACATCGTTCCGAGCGTCTCTACGGGTTAATATAAACAGGAAATAAAAAATAAATTAAGAAAGAAAACAACAAAAAAATAAAAAATTGAACGAGTTTCAACGATCGTCTTTCGTAATCGGGATGACGCCTGGGGGGGGGGAGTGCTGGGAGATTGGACGAGAATAAAGGACTCGAGACATCACTCGTCGAGGATTTCATCGATGAAAAAAATAAAGAAAAATTTTTTTTTTAATAAATAAAACTCGCTTTCCTGCATCACGTGTGTTTCGATTTTTAAAATAAATTAATCTCCCACCAGCATCTCGCCAGGTTAATATAAACAGGAAATAAAAAAATAAATTAAAAAAGAAAACAACAAAAAAATTGAACGAGTTTCAACGATCGAATAAAGGAGTCGAGACATCACTCTTCGAGGATTTCATCGATGAAAAGAATAAAGAAGACATTTTTTTTTTATAAATAAAACTCGTTTTCCTGCATCACGTTTGTTTCGATTATTTAAATAAATTAATCTCCCACCAGCGTCTCTCCGAGTTAATATAAACAGGAAATAAAAAATAAAAAAAAAAAAAAAAAAAAAAAAAAAAGAAAAAAATAAAAAAAAGGAAAAACACGGGGGGGGGGGGGGGGGGTGTGGAGATGGACGAGAACAAAGGAGTCGAGACATCACTCGTCGAGGATTTCATCGATGAATAGAATAAAGAAGAAAAAAAATTAAAAAATGAATAAAACTCGTTTTCCTGCATCACGTTTGTTTCGATTTTTAAAATTAATCTCCCACCGTGCGGCTATCAAGCTGTCGGAAGAAACGAGGAGTCGAACCGGCGAAGTGGCCTCTCGCCTCGGTTAATAATTCGCCTTTGGCGAAATTCGAAATCTCGACGGGGCGATTAAAATCCAACAAAGAAGAAACTTTGATGACCGCCGATACTGCGAATTATCTATTAGCTTTATACTGCAGCCTTAAGTTTTATGGGGCACGTCATATCGGGTGAATGTTCGGCCGACGGCGCATCAAGGTGATTCGTATGTTGAAACCTTGAAAAAAAAGGAATATTAAAAAAGCATCGGAGAGCAACGAATTTCAACGATACTGTACGCCAACATTTTGGACACAACGTTCTCTACGATAAAGTTCGTTGATCGATTTTGGCAAAATTTGCATCGATATTTTGGCGCAAAATTGTAATAAATGCCATGTGCAATTTATTTTGACGTTTTTCGTAACATAAAAAAAATCTACACTCATAGAATTGAAACCGTGCAAATTTACCGTAAAATTTATTGTAGTAAATCACAAACTGAAATTTGCAGATTTCATCGTTTTGTGTCAACTTTAAATGTATTCTTCACCGCTGATTACAAAACTATACATTTTGAAGAAAAAAAAAAAGAAAATGTCTCCGTCCCATAAAATTTGACCGCTTGGGATAGATTTTTAGTAAATTCGATACCAAAGGTCTCGATAAAAATATCATATTCGTGCTCAATCTTCGGACGATAGCTCAAAGTTTATGCAAGTTCAAGATACCACAGACATTTTGCATAAAATTCAAAATCCCGTAAAATATCCAATTCGGTCTCAATCTTCCTAAAAATAGCACTGAACCAAGAGACGTAATCCCTCAGCTAGCGTACCAAATTTCAACTGGCTATTTCAAAGCGTTTTCGAGTTCTGGTCGTTTTAAAGAATTCGACATTCGAATGCCGGGTAAAAATCACATTTCTCTTAACATAGCTTCAGACTATTGTATTATAAGTACTGTGACAATAAAATCTCGACATTTTCCTTTACGAAAATACATTCCTCTATGAGAAAACAAAATCCACTACATAGAACCTTGTATGACTAAAAAAAAAAAATTTTAAATGGAACATTCGCATCGCCTCGGAGTTCCGCAGAGCCCCTGTTTCTAGGCAACCGGCTTGCCGTCTATGCTCGCTGTTCAGCATACCTGTTCAGCATGCTCGCATTGGCATAGGGATAGCCTCTTCCCTCGACTACGCTAAGATTTTGGTCTCTATGAATAAATCCGTTCAGCCTTGAGACTTCATACCGAGCAATATTATTCAAGTACTGTCAAGGCTAATTAAAAATAACAAGTCGTAATGAATTCATGAAAAATATGAATGCTCCAGGTGTTAACCTGTTTATCAGGGCCCCTGTCAATCGGAGTTTCGTTACCGGTCTCCGGTTCTCACCTGGCGCGGTAACGTGTATCTTTGTTACAAAAGTTGCGCAATCTTGTTAATTGGAAGATGAACCCAACGTAATCCCGACTAACAGTATACATACATATATATATATACATATATCTATATACAATATCATCCGTACTGTAACCTCCTTCTGTGCCCTGCCGAATAAAAAATCCTTGCGCAAGGGCACCATGTGAGAGATCCGGTTAATACATTAAATTATCTAGAGTTCCGTTGCTCCAATAATAAAAATCTAAGATAAAAAAAAAGAGTAAAAAAAATATTCTTGCGGCTCAGCTTGAGTTCTCGCACGGAAATAGAATTAAGAAGCAAAATAAAAGCTTAAAAGAAATTAGTACTAAAAGTATCGCGCGGTGAGGCTAAAAAAAGTGAATGATCAAGAACGATTCAAGGAGGCGCGCCGGTACTGTCAAAAGAGGGAGATATGGAAAGCCGTATGATTGCATCGGCGACGCGAGGGAATTCCATATAGCCGCCTCGCGCACTTACGGATTAACGGCTCGACTTTAACGAGCGTCGAGGAGACGGGACTGCGGCGAGGATTATAAAATCGTGTATAAAAGACCTTACCGGAGATGCACACGAGGAAACCAGCTTCGGTGGAATCGCCGCTTCGTCGCGACCTAGACATCGTTCATATTTGATATCTTGTTTTGACCGTCGATAGACCGTATCTATCTATGTCGAACGAAGGTGTCCACTAAAAGTTTGCTAAACGTTGTCCGGAGCGATTCCGAGACGCGGCGTACTTGAAAGATCAACGGGGAAATCAAAATGTAAAGAAACGCAACATTTTTGTAAAGATTCGTCGCCTTGAAGAAATGTATTTTATTAAAATCGCCGCGCAAGTACCAATAAACGTTGGTTCAGGTATTGGCATATATCAATTGCTAAGTTGACACCTCATTATCATATTTTAATCCATTGCGATCTTATACGCTCATTTATATGGAATACACTGTACTAAACGAAAACATATTTTTCTATTTGGAAAGAGGCGTGCCCCGTAAATAAATAAATAAATAAATAAATATATAAATAAGTAAATAAGTAAATAAATTACCAGCGTCGGCGGAGTTGTCGCGACCTAGTCTAGATATATTCTTTTGACCGTAGATTGACCGTATTATGTATGTGAGACGAAAGTGTCCACTAAAGGTCTGCTAAAGGTTACTCGGACCAATTTCGAGATTCAGCATAGGGGAGAGCGGCGCAAAATGGGACAATGGGAAAAACGCAATTTTAGAATGAATAAATAAATAAATAAATAAATAAATAAATAAATAAATAAGTAAATAAATGACCAGCGTCAGCGGAGTCGTCGCGACCTAGTCTAGATATATTCTTTTGACCGTAGATTGACCGTATTATGTATGCCAGACGAAAGTGTCCACTAAAGGTCTGCTAAAGGTTACTCGGACCAATTCCGAGATTCAGCATAGGGGAGAGCGGGGCAAAATGGGACAGTGGGCAATTTTAGAATAATTTTTGGTTACCCCATTTTGCCTCATCGATACATCCGGATTTTCTGTCCCGTTTTGCCCCACTGTCCCATCCAATGATTGAAACATTGCGTTTCGGCCCACTGTCCTATTTCACCCCGCTCTTCCCTACTTGAAAGGTCAATGGGGAATTCAAATTTACAGAAACGTAAATTTTGTATAATTATTCCTCGCCTTAATAAAATGTATTTTATTAAAATCACTGCGCAAGTGCCAATAAACGTTGGCTCGAGCATTGGCATACATCAAGTGCTAAATATGACAACGGAGACCTCGGTAACCGATCGCTTCAACGATCATTGTTTCATTGCAAACGTTTATGGATGGCTGTGCACTGGCTCCTTTTCCTCGGATCGCTAAGGATCGATAAGATCGACGATGAGGTGGGTGGATCGCTGGATCAATAAATAACTGCCACGGGCAGCTCCGAACCTGCGAGATTCAGTTCGAAACGCTCGAGGGCATCCGCACAGGATTCCCTCTTGTTCTCCACTCCGCACGAAGTTCCTGCTTCGTAGGAACTTCTGCCTACACAGTAAAAAAAAATTTCGTAAAATCGGAATGCCAAATATCGTAAAAATAATTTTGTTAAATAGGTGACAAACCCGTTTGTCTCTTATTTGAATATACGAACCTCTCCTTTTATTTCCAATGTCATTGACAATTTTAGTTTGCACTTTTGTTTGTAAAACTAGAAAATGAACAAAACAAAAAGAAATTGTGGACGTTTGTGGATAATAAGTTGTTGTAAAAAATACGAACTTTTTTTACTGTGTATTATACAATTTATTTTATTCTTTGTGTTTCACTTGTTATTTTTAATTTTTTACTTTTTACCAGACAGGCTTATGTTATCCGCTGATAGGTGGAATAAATAGGTTTTTCTGGCTATTTAATAAAAATAGTTTTGTTAAATAGGTGACAAGCTCGTTTGTCTCTTATTTGAATATACGAACCTATCCTTTTATTTCCTATGTCATTGACAATTTTAGTTTGCACTTTTGTTTGTAAAACTAGAAAATTAACAAATAAAAAATTGTGGCGTTTGTGGATAATAAGTTGTTGTAAAAAGTAAAAACTTTTGTTACTGTGTATTATACAATTTATTTTATTCTTTGTGTTTCACTTGTTATTTTTTATTTTTTACTTTTTACCAGACAGGCTTATCTTATCCGCTGATAGCTGGAATAAATAGGTTCTCCTGGCTTCGGTAACTCGATACGTATAACTCTACCGTTACGTCGACTGCAGGATAGCACCTCGTCCCGACCTCGCTCGTTGTCACGCCAATTAACGTCCAGATGGAATTATTATTGTCCCCGTTCCGCTCCGCTTGATCGGGATCTCATTCTCGACATCCGTTCATAACAGACACCAGCGCGTCCAGCTTGGGTCTCTGAACCGATTAAAAAAAAAAAACTAATCATCGATAAAAACAAGGAGTTCGACACGGTGCTATTGATACGTCCCATTGACCTCCGCGTGGGTCGAGAAAATTATCGGGAAGTAAAAAAATAATTCCATGATTGATCGCGCTCGGGTCATGCGCCAGGTAAAAGGATTTCTCCTCCGCAGTGATCTGGGGGAGAGCGGGGCAAAACGGGACCAACAAACGGGATGCATCGATGGTATAAAATGGAACGTCCTAAAATTATTGGAAAATTCTGTTTTTAAAAGGGCGATTTTCCAATAATTCTAGGACGTCCCATTGAGAAAAAGAAATTGTTGGATTAAGCAAATGCGCGGTGACATAGGGGAGCGCGGGGTAAAATGGTACACCGGGACAAAACGGGATAATGAGACAAAACTCAATTCTCCAATAAATTTTGGATGTTGGCAATCCGGATGTATCGTTGGGACAAAATGGGGCATCCAAAGATCATTGGAAAATTGAGTTTTGTCCACGTTGTCCCGTTTTGCCCCGCTGTGCCATTTTGCGCCGGTCTCCCCTACGTTCAAAGGTGTATTTCGTTGGTACAACAAAAATGTTTGTTTCAATTGACAAATTTCGAATAAACTGAAGCAAAAAATCGTTTCACAAAACAATGCTTTATTTGAACCAAACAAATAGGGTAAAAGTGGTGAATATGGCCCACTTCGATTAACACGTGAAATAATGATATATAGACCGGTCCATATTCCCCACTTTTACCCTGACAGCTTTGAACGTATGTCACCGCGATTTTTCGTGAATCCAACACATTTTTTTTTTTCAGTGCCCATTTTGGCCCTACAATGCATCCCGACTGTCGCTCCCGTTTTGCCCCACTCTCCCATTTTGCCCCGCTCTCCCCTACTCTGGATAGATCACTGGCAGGGGAGAGCGGGGCAAAATGGGAGAGTGGGGCAAAACGGGATAACAAGAAAATTTCGCAATTTTCCAATAAGTTCTGGATGGTGGCGATGGTTGTACGTGGGGCAAAACGGCTTTGAAAATCCGGATGTAACGTTGGGACAAAATGGGGCATCCAAAAATGATCGGGAAATTGAGTTTTGCCCTGACTGTCCCGTTTCACCCCGCTGTGCCATTTTGCCCCGGTCTCCCCTATAGCACAAGCTTCGCGGTCCATTATCTGCGTCTGGTACAGGCTGCGCAGCGCTCGCGCGGGACGACGTTATTTTTCATTAACTGTTCTTTGGATTATGCGACGACCTCGTCGTCGTATAGTCTCGGTTGTGTTATAAGCTCTTAGCAAATGTAATTGAGCGCTCGGGTGATCGATGACTCGTCGGCTGGATCGAGTGCACGCAGCACTCCGGCACTCGTGTGCGCCTTTTCCGTTTCGATATCTCACATCCAGCCGGGAGATTCGATGAACGATACTGACGCGCTTTGACTGTGTTCGCGCGTTTTCTCATCGGGGGAACAAAGTAACACATCGACGGCGGAATTGCGCACACGCGCGCGCGTACGGGAGAACGATAAGTACACCTTCGCTCGGTAACTAATTCAATGTTACGGATTTACCGGATCCCCGCCCACCTCGCCTCGCCGAGCCGCTTTGGCGGGGCTGCTAACGAATTTTACGCCGGTGAAATCAACCACTCTCTCGTCGGCACAGGCCGACGAGTGGGATATAATACGCAGCTCGGCCGAGATTTCTTATTTTACTTGTCGAATAATCAACGGCTCCGCACGTCCATCGATGCATTTTTTTTTTTTTTTTTTTATGCAATAACGGAAATTCCTTTTCCGCTCAGTAGTCAAAAAAAGAATCAAAATAAATTGAAATAAAAATTCCATGACAGAGAAGGCGACGAAATATCAACGTTATATGACAATGGATTTATTACAAAGTTGCATTCGACGAAAAAAAAAGGGAAAAAAATAATATATATATATATATGATGGTGGCACAACACAGCACACTTATTGCATGTACGCTTTTACAGTAAATATTACCTACATTGCATTTCTTACGTTTACGATTTATACTTAGGACTTACATTGGGCAACTAATGTATATCGAGTACGATAAGAATCAAACGCATTAAAGCGTTTTTTTTTTTTTGTGAGCATTAAACGTCCGCCCAGCACGCTGTAGTATAGTCGAATAAGAAGAGAAAAGATTGCAAGTGTCATATCGTTCAATTCTTATGTTTCTCTATAGGATTGGATAAAAACTTTTTTTTAAACTTTCGATTGGCTATCGTCTAAACGTTGAAAGACTGCGCAACGAACTTTTATCTGTAGCGAAATAAAATATTAGAATTAAAAAGAGCCATGCACACACGTAGACACATACGAAGGAATGTTTGCTGTGCTCCGGACAAATTGGTCGTACGATTTATTTGAGCATCGCGCAATTGTCCAAACTGTCGGAGCCTCGATATCTCGACAAAAGGATCCGTGACAATTGAAATTGCACCGTCAAACAGCGTGAGGAACTATCTCAATGATTGAGGTAATGAGGATAACGAGATAACCAATCTGTACATACAATAATAATATTAATAATAATAATAATAATGATGATGATAATAATAATAATAACAATAATAATAATAACAAATAAAATATTACGAAGCACTAGTGACTCTCCCACGGGAGAGGATTTCTCGTCGATTGAGATACTTCCTTGACGTCGAGCGTCTTAAAGGCTAAGAAAAATTGTCTTTAAACATACATTTATTTTTTATTTTTTTTTTTTCAAATCACACAACTTGCTCAGATATTTTTTGCGAATTTCCCCGACTGAAGAGCTGCCGTGACAAAAAAAAAAAAAAAAAAAAAAAAAAAAAAAAAAAAAAAAAAAAAAAAAAAAAAAAAAAGTAGAAGGAAATAATCTCCCCGTTTCGATTCCGGCTGGCTCGGGCCGCTGCGACTCTCCGAGCGTACCTCTTCATCACAGAAGCTTTTCTGCCACACGAGTACAGGGTTGTTTTATATTTCCACCTTAAAATTATTATTATTTTTTGTATATATTTTTTTTTATCGTTGTTTCGCCGTTTTTTCAACACTATTCGTCTTCAACGATCGACTGTACATTAAACGCTGCGTCGTATCTTGTCTCGCGCGAAGATCCAACTTCCATCGTCTACTTAAATCTTATCGACCGTCCCTGTACTCGCTGAGCACGGACACCCCTCGGGGGTGGTTTCCCCTCCGCAATCGCTACCGGAAATCGTTCTGACTATTCTAGGCATCCCAGGACACGCCTGCACCGTGGCATTGGCACCGAATCCAGCATCCTGGGCTCCCCCTTAATATTACGAGTGAGGCAGTTGAGTTGGCAAGAGCGGAGAAATAAGAAGAGTAAGAGAAGAGAACAAAAAAAAAAGAAGAAGAAATAATAATCAGTCGTTCGGCTAACCGACATCGGCTGGACACCCTCGTGTCCCTGGGCATTGTTTCACCAATAATAATCAATTCATCAATAATCATTACTCCTGAACGATCGCATCATAATTTGACCGACGAGCTTTTTCATTCGCGCGTGGTCAATTTCTTTATTTTATTTTTTTACCGAATAAAGTTTGAAGTCCGTGAGACAATAATTGCTTTATTTTCATATTTTTATTTTTATTAACACGGCAAGAAAAAAAGAAATGAAAAATTCCGATTTCAAAGATTGGCGACAAAATGGATAAACGGCTAGAAAATGATCGTCCAGGATTAACGACGGCAAATAAATTAAGGAGGGAGTCTCGCTGCGCGCTGACTTCGCATAAGTTCGACAACAGTAAGAGAAAATTGCAAGTACTTCTTGATGGTGTAAAAATCTGAAAAAA
>JAPYZC010007577.1:0-15791 GCA_030522665.1 Ichneumoninae sp. A BG-2022a | reverse complement strand
TTTGGTATCGTTTTAGCAGGTTTTATTGCTTAGCGTCCCCGTTTTGTCCCGGTCTACGGGGAAACCGAGGCAAAACGGGGACGTGGGGCAAAATGGGGACATGTACCCCGTTTTGCCCCAGATGGTTTTTTTTAAATATCCTTTCAAAACCAGTGCCAATACAATTTTGGTGGGAAAAACAATGGATCTCTGCTTTTGGTATCGTTTTGGCAGATTTTATCGCTTAGCGTCCCCGTTTTGTGCCGGTCTACGGGGAAACCGAGGCAAAACGGGAACATGTACCCCGTTTTGCTCCAGATGGTTTTTTTTTACATTTCAAAACCGGTGCCAATACAATTTTGGTGTGAAAAACAATGCACCTATGCTTTCGGTATCATTGTACCAGCTTTTATTGTTTAGTGTCCCCGGTTTCCCCTATCAGTCGCCTTGAACAGGTGTAAATAACATCTGGATTGTTTTAAGAGTCGCTGGAATCGTGTCGAAAACATGTGTCCGAGTGGATTCGATTTGCGTTGATATTGGCGGACGCGGAACTCGACGAGAGGAGGAGGATGAGAAGGAGGAGGAGGATGAGAAGGAGGAGGAAGGAGAGATTGGTAGTGATAGTGCGAGTTCGAACGGAAACGGGTCGATAACAAATGCACGTGTTAATTGGAGTTTATCACTTTCGCGAACCGGTGTTTCGTGTATGTTTGAGCTCGGCCGGCAGACCGCGGAGGGAAAGGGTGTCGGGTTGTCCCGAACTTGGTTCGCGCCCTACTCTATATCCACCCACCGCATTACAGCGCCGAGCTCCTTCTGCACTGTCGCCGACAGAACCCAGCGCCGTTTCAATCGATGCAACTTTTTTTTTGGTTTAATCCCGAGGCGACTCATTTCGTAATTAAAAAAGTGTATGATCGATAATTATATTCGAGACTCTGCAGTTGCGCAACCGCGATTTTGACTGCTGACTCTACACTTTTTTTTTTCGTTTCCGGCAATCCCCTACCTTCTGCATCGACGCGAGAACGAGGACAAGCGACGTGGCGAGCAGTGACGGAAATTTGAAAATGTTGGTACCTTTTTTTTTTAACAGCGGCCTTCACGCGACGCCGCTTTCCAAGAATTTTTAAGTCGCGCGGCATTCACACGAGAACGGTGTTGCCGCGCACTGCGACACTAGCTTGTTCGTTCGTTAGCGTTAGGTCTTGAGGAGAAACTCTGCGAAGCGGGCTGGCGTTATTAGAATGAACATATATGTGTAGTGGAGGAGAGCGGAGCACAATGGACCAGAGTCCTCCATTCGAGATGAGATTAAAAAAAAAAATTATGCCATGCGATACATGGATAGTGGGGGGGACCGGGGCGAGATGGCCCCTTAAGCAAATAATGCGGTTAGAACGATGTCGAAAGTATAATTTATTGTTTGTCATTCAACATTGATATTTTCATATTTTTACAATTTTTAAAAAAATTGTCTGAGGCGAGACGGGCTACCCTTAAATTGTTCAGATAGGCCGGCCTATCCGGCTAAAATATCTTGTCCGTTTTATATTTTGGCCGGCTAAGCCGTCTTAGCCTGCCAAGTGCATAAAATCGTGCATAAAATCGAGCTTCTCAATGTCTCATTGTATTTTAGGCTAAAAAGACTAGCGGATTCATGTTCAGCGGGCGAAAATACTTCGGAATACGGCTATTTTAGCCAGCTAAAACGGATTAGCCGACTAAAATAGTTTAGCCGGCCAAACTATAAAATCCATTAGCCGAATAAGATATTTCAGCCCTAGCCTGTACGTTCCGTACATCTTGAGTTTCCCAACTTCTACCCATCAGTAGTACTCATGCTCCAATAATCCGCCGTTGCAGCCTTCTAGTTATATTATTTACATCGTAAAAAAATTTTTTTTTAAAATTAATGAACAGTATTGGAAGCTTTTTTACATAAACCGTTTCTGAAATTTCAAACGCATGCGCGTTGCAATTTTACAATAAAATTTGTATTTCTCATGAAAATTTTTGTAAATTTTGCAGCAAAAGATTAGTAATTTTAATATCTGGTATTTTTATTTTACAACCAAAGTACATTAATGATTAATAATATGAGTAATGTCAGCAAATTTCAAGTTCCAGTACCTTAAATTTACAATTTATTTTTACAGTGTAGGTTGGTCCATTACGCCCTGCGTTAGCCTGATTTTTCGCTGGCCCATGTCATCCCGGTCCCCTCTACCTATACGCAAAGTAATCGATAAATTATGAAATTACTTATTTAAAAAAATTATTTTTTGGGTAGAAATAATAATTTTTTTCTGTGTTTGCGTTGTAAATCAGCAACGCACCGAGTGCGCGGTTCCTCCTGGTTTTTTCTCCATCCCGCCATGCCAATCTCAGCAGTACTAATCGAAAAATAATCATTCACAATCTCGATCAATTATCGGCACGAACTCGCGAGGTACGCGAGAAACGTTTTTCCGCTTTCTCAATCGACGCTATCCGGCATCTCTCGGCAAGATTTCCTCGATCTTTTTTTGAAAGCACAGGAACCGAAACCGTACCGACCCCGTTTCCGTATCAGCCGCAGTCTGTACGCCTTATCGGCTCGTCGGGATACTCAGGCCGATCAATAAATTCTCGATTGCCGGTCACCCCGTACCGCTCGTCACTCCGTCCCTCCGACCTTAGAGCCCGTTGCCTCGTCGATACATTCTTTCTTTTTTTTCTTTTTTTTCCGGGTAGAAAGCAAAGTGTTCTTTTTTCGTTCCTCGGCTTTCCGCGCGGTATGACTTTTTTTTTATTTCCTTTCTTTTTCACAATTTTTTTTCACTCGATCGCAAGACAAGCGAGTCGAGAGGCCGGCTTTCGGAACCGGCGGAGCCGCGAACGCCCGAGCGCTTTTTCACCGCCGCAGCTGGTGCCGGTTTCGCAGTGGGCATTTTTTGCAACTCGTGTCCACGCGTAAACGTTAAATCAAAGGGGAAAAGAACAAAGCCCGCTGGAGAGAAAAAAAAAATACCAAAAGCGTTTATTCATTATTTCAGCTGAGTAAGGGAAAGGGGGAGGGGGCACCGGGCGTGACAGAGGAGGAGTTGCAAAAAAAAAGGAAAATGAGGGTTCGTTAATTAATTCCGCGCCCGAGCGATCATACGCGAGTAGGGATCGCTCGATCAATCCTCCGTCGCGATCGTCTTCGCGAGGGCCCGAGGGACGGAGAAATCACCCTCAACCGCGATCCCGGTCAACGTTCTCGGGGCTTCTTTATCAAATTCTAGATAAACCGTTATCCAACAATTCATCGGTGTACTTGGGCAATTTTTTTTTTTACCTATATATATATATATATATATAATTTTTTTTTTTTTTTGTGGCGGACAAACCGTCCGCGAATCGATAGCGCTCAACGCTCCTCTCCACCGCGATCTTCACTCGGAGGGACAGACGCGGAGCGAAAATTAAACTCCGTTCGAGGCGCCGCTCTCTTGCTTTTCATTTTATTTTTATTTATTTATTTCTTGTATTGCCGTCTCCCACTCTCGTCGGTCGGGAGAAAAACTAATTTCGTGTACCCACATACACGCTATAAGTATCGCGAGCCTATACGTGTATACCGCGCACAACCGGTGCCCGAACAAAGAATATTACGGTTCGACGATTTTCAGTACGATCGCACGGATACGTCTTGCAGCGAGTTTTTTTTTTTTGTTTTTTTTTTTTTTTTCATCCGTATTTTTCTCCCTCCCTCTTTCATCTTCCTTCTCCTCTTACTTCCCACCCATCGGCTTCCTTTCTCGAAGAAGGATCGCAGTTATACGAGAGATATATAGGGTTTATTACCGGGATGGCGAAGGAGGAGCGGGGTACTGCGGACGGATGAGGGGGAGGGACGAGGCGTCGGGACGAGCGAGGGGCCGCGGGGGTTGAGGGGGGGAAGATGGAAAAATTGTGCTCCGTCTTGCCCAGGGCTCGGAATGTCTCGATATGAAGCGAGGAGTATAATTTCAATTTTTTTCTTCCTCCTCCTCTCTTCGTACCCCCCTCCCCCTCCCCCCTCCTCCCCCGAACAGACTAGTTCGCTCTCATTCCCCCTCACAGGCCCACCTTTTCCTTTATCGCCGTATTTCACCATAAAAGAGGCGGGTATAATAAAGCGTTATATAGCACTAAAAAGTTACGCGCCTCCTTCGCCATCCACGCGCGCACACGCTTTTTTTTTACCTCTTCTCTTCCATCCTTTTTCTCTCTCCGTCTTTCTTGCTTTACTGCCTTATTTGCGGAGACGTTAAATTCGAGAAAATCAATACCCAACTTCGCCTTCGACATTAAATATTCAGACTATTGACTCTCTGAAGGCTGACGAAGTTTGGGCGGGGTCTCTCACTCTCTCGCGTTCTCTGCGAGACACCTTTTTATTCACCGATATTGGTCAGTGAAGAGCCAGAGGGAAGTTGGTTACTCTTCGCAGCGTCTTTGGTCCATTGGCTGCGGGAGACCGTCAACAGATTTTGAAATTTTTTTTTTTTTTTCAAGCAGCCACAGAGATGACGAGTAATCGTAAAGTTAATACTTTTAATTTTTTTGTCACAGGTCGTACTGTCCGCGTGCAGCACCTACTTCGACACTATACTCTCGCAGTACGAAGAGAAAGACCCCATCGTCATAATGCGAGACGTTAAATTCTCGGACATCAAAGTACTCGTCGAGTTCATGTACAAGGGGGAGATCAACATCGACCACGTGAGTAAAACCACGAGAATTTTTACCATAGAGCAACGTCATTTTTTTCTAGAGCCAAACTACACTCAAAAACTTTTTTTTTTAAATAAGGTAGAGCGGGGCAAAATGGGGCAACGGGGTAAAACGGGGTTTTGGGCAAAACGTAATTTTCCAATAATTTTTGGATTCTCGAATTCACCCTATCAGATACATCAGGCTTTTTGATTTTTCTGCCCAGTTTTGCCACCTTGTCCCATCCAAAAATTATTGGAAAATTTAGTTTTGCCCAAAAACCCCGTTTTGCCCCGTTGCCCCATTTTGCCCCCTCTCCCCTACTTGGCGTTGAGACGCTAGCGCGTCTCTCGATATGTCGCGAATACGTTTTTCCATGTGGGTCAGGCAACAGTCAATCACTGGTCGAGTAAAAAGATAATAATAACATTCAATTATTCTTATTAAAAAAAAATATATGTAGGTGTGCTCGCTATTGCAAAGTACTATCCCTCGGGGTCGAACGAGTCGCTAGAAATAAAAGAACGAAACTTGGCAGGCCTAAATATAATAACAGCTTAAAGCCCTTCAAAGTTCTTACGGATCAGTTTCTGCTCGGGGATTGTTATTTCCGTATTTCCACGCGGCTACCACGCTTTTCCACCGCACCACCGCCCTATCGATGTGGATAAATTATTCAGTTCGAACGGTCAGGCTCGAAGCGGTCAGGTCTGACGTCAGAGCGCAGACACCCGCATAGGCTTGGACAGACAGCGAAACGTGCAATATTCAATGCGTGCGCGCGACTCGACGTATCGGCCGATTAGAAATCGTTTTCGTTTCGTACGTCCTAGTGTTCCAATAGTTTCGCATGTTTCTAAGTAAAGTGCATTACGTAAAAAAATATATACATACATATATATATGGACGAGCCGATGCTTGTCAATAAAAAAACATACCAAGGAAACCCAGGGAACAGTCAGGAATTATATAATGCTCAGAGTAACGAGGAAAAGGTCAGCGAATTAGAAAAATTCTTAGGGAAATGAGGGTAGAGTCGCGGACATTTTTCTTGTTTTTAGTGCCACCATGAATAATTTTTGCAAGGCCGATGTGTTGTTTCTAGAAGGCATAATAAAGCGGATCCCGAAGCGTTCCTGAAAAATATTTTTCATTCCCACCGCTCCGCTGACCCACATGGATTTTTTTTTTTCATTTCCTCGAGCTGCGACAGACGATAGAAAGTCTCTCGACCACGCTGCTATAGAAAGTCCCGATGGTTTATTCCGCGCTCCGAGTCTGGAGTGGGGCCTCGATATTGTCGCGATAATATTACAGAGGAATTTAATTAGATCCATTTTTTATGCCGTGCCTCTTAATGAACCCAGAATAATTGCTTTTTTATTCCAGACAAGATTGTCGTCGCTACTGAAGACCGCCGAGGATCTGCACATCAAGGGTCTCGCCGAGGTGAGCTGGCGCAGTGATTCCGGCCAGAACGATCTGAGCAACAGTGGTCACAGTCCGGGAGCGGCGGCTCCCGGTGTCGAGACAGTTCTGCGGGAAGGCGACGTCGATGAGCCTCCACCCCCGAAACAACGACGCAGAGGTCGCCCACCTCTCGACGATCCACCCTCGGCGCACGATGTATTCACCCCCAAAGTCACTTGTTTCACTGGAAACGTACGCACATTTCCCGTAAGGTCTAAAACACCGAATTAATTGATCGATCATGAGAATCATGTGAAACTAATGATTTCCCCCTTTTTTACTCTAGGAGGAAATGATGAGCGAGGGCGACCATGAAAGTTGTGATGACGAAATGATGGCAGAGAATAACGAAGCCCCACTGCCCGTGGTATGTACAAGAGGATAGATCACACTGAGAAAAAAAATCGATTGAGTCGACAAAATGAGCGCTTACGGGTGGCGAAACAAATTTTTGGTTGATAGAACGAAATAATTGCTGTACTAAGTAAAGAAAAATTTGAATCGCCGGCCTGTTAGTTCGATTAACGTGGTATTTCTTTCGATCAACCGAACATTTGTTTCGCCACCCGTAAGCGCACATTTTGTTGACTCAATTGATTTTTTTCTCTGCGCAGCAGGATGTTAAAAAAACGCTATATTTTGTCAGAACC
The DNA here is from genome assembly GCA_030522665.1 of Ichneumoninae sp. A BG-2022a. Classification (NCBI taxonomy): domain Eukaryota; kingdom Metazoa; phylum Arthropoda; class Insecta; order Hymenoptera; family Ichneumonidae; species Ichneumoninae sp. A BG-2022a. The sequence continues at coordinate 8,967 of JAPYZC010007577.1, read as the reverse complement.
ATTGGTTGTCGAGATTTTCTGTAGCTACTTACTAGAAAATAGCTTTTGCACAAGTGATGTACTGTTATTACTATGATTGATTATTTACGTAAACTTTAATGCATATATGTATATATGCGAGCTGTTTTTATAGTTACAAAAAGCATTACGATGAGCAACGCTGTGACAAACGAAAGTGTTTTTTTAACTGTCCTATTATACTCACATCGTCGCGGCGCGACGTCGGGATTTATTATTTATCGATTAATTAATGATACACGCGTTTCTGAACAGCTGTCCTACTTATCCAAGGACGACAGCGCTTCCGATCAAGAAAAGAAAGGTCAGAATCGGAGTTCGTATTTGTGGTGCCTCTATAGAGGGACCATTTTAACGTGGGACGATAAAATTAACTGACAGTCGACTTTGAATTTTCAACAGCACCGACCACACCGTCAAACTCGAACGCCACGAATCCAGCGATCCCCGAACAATTCAGAGATGTCGTAAAGATGAACGACTATCTGACGACGGGAAGGCGCCAAGAATTCTGGGAGGAGCCGTTCACACGGCGCGTCATGGACGCCATAAAGAGCAAAGAACTTGAGATGAAGTCTGCGGCTGAGATTCTCGGGGTCTCCTACGGGACCCTCTATGGCCGATACCGTGACAGCTATGGTTGCCTTAAACATCCGTACAGGTAGCGTATACGACAAAGAATTTCCAGAGATAATAAAAAAATTAAAATAAAAAAATTGAGAAGCCTTAGAAAAATCAGGCTCGTGGCCCGACGAATCGATAAATATAGTTAACCTCGAATGACGAATAATCTGATTTGTCGTTGTTTTTTCCCCAGAGTGAGGGACTTCTGGTCTGAGCCCGGTCCTGCGGAAGTGCTCGCCAAGCTCAGAAGAAAGGAGATAACGCTGTTTCGCGCGGCTGAGTTCCTGAACGTGACGGTGCACACGCTGGCGACTTATCTGTCGACACTCCAGGGTCCCGACAGAATTTCGCTTGCGGGCGAGCTGAGCGGCGCGACGAGCGCCATGGACGGAAATAACGACATGGAGAACAACGAGACCGTCAACGAGATACTACAGAAGTTGAACGCGAATGCGGCAACGGCGGCGACGCCAACGACGTCGGCGACGATAAAGCGGGAAGGCGGCGGTTACATCGAGCTGCCGGCGATGGTCCCAAAAGCCGCCGCTTCCGTCCTTGAGAACAACCCCGACATCACGATCGTCAAGACCGAGAGTGTTCTCCAGCAGCAGCAACGGAAGCGCGAGTACGCGAAGGTTACGAACACGGAGAACAACAACGCGAAGCTAATGAGCGGCGGCGCGGTGAGCGAGATCACACAGCAGCAGCTGAAGCTCTCCGACACACTGTCACTGAACAACGACAACAGTAAACCCTAACTATTCAGGCCTTATCTAATCCCGCTGACGAATCCTCGACGAACGGTAAGAGCGAGCAGCCAGCGCGCCGCGAGCCTGCGATCGGAACTCGGTCCACGCAGGTTTTACTCAAATTTGTTTACTCGCTTTCTCACAAACTTTCATCTGAAGTGAAGAGACACACGACGATGAGAGATACGTGTACATATTGAGAGGGAGAGAGATTGGGAGAAATGAGCGGAGGCGAATATGCATCGTCGCACATTACACGCAACGATGTTTACTGTAACAGTGCAGAGGGAAGAGAAGAGAACCGTAGGCCAGCTGAGATTAGCTTTACAGAGTTCCCCGAAGGGAAGAGAGTGCGGAGAGAGCGTTCACGCCGAAAATTCTGGGCCCCGACCGAACCGCACACGCTCTCGCGTTCCCGAGGAAGTCGGATGAACACGCGTCGACTCCAGGCGATATACTATATTTTACAAAAAAAAAAAAAAAAAAAAAAAAAAAAAAAAATCAACATGTAGCGAAAGAGCGTATATTCACTCCGTTATTGATTCAGGATTCGTTCGCTTGGTCCACGGCGGTAGTGCCTACCTGGCCTTCGAATACAAAAAAAAGTATAATAAAGTTCAATCCAAGTTCCTTTTCGATATAATCGATGCTAGGGAGAGAAGGGACGACTGGAGCGAGAAGTGGCGAGAATATCGCAAGTGAAACCTTGAAACTATTTTCTGCCGCATGTGTCTGGTATAATGCGTTACGGTAGGCGTAAAGTGCGACAATATCTACACTATAAATCGGTCATCTGTCGGATTAATAATGTGATTAGCGTGATTAAATAATCACGGTCGAGAAGTTTTCTCCTTGCTGATCAGTGTGTTGTGGAAATTCGTTGAAGCGGTTCGGTCACCGTCTGCGAACACTCGCCTTTAAGAGTTATCTAACGTAGAAAGCATCGGTACTCCAACTGCCCGTTTACTCCCATTCAAGTTATACACAGATACACACACGAACATATACACACATCCACAGCCCTTCCGAACCCAGTATCATCTCTATATTGCAATGAACAACTATTTACGTTCATATGAAGAAAAAAAACGCCTATACTGCACTTGATACGATCCATTTTGGCATACATATGTCGAACGTCTGAAACCTGTACTCTACGTATAATGTGACTGATGGATAAATCGCGTTATCGACGCGTTTTATAAGGAGCGGCTATAGGGAGTTTTGCCTTTCTGATAAAAGTACAAAAGTTGATTATCACACGGCAATTTCTGAGGCCGCGTTTGAGAAATATCGCGAGGATCGAATGACCCCGTTTATAACGATGGCGTGACCCGGCATCGATGTACAGACTCGTAGAGAGAGCTTTAGTTTGAAATAACTCAATGTATAATCGTGAGTTAATATTTTTATTATTAAAAGTCCTCCGAATAGAACTTTCATTATTTGGTATCGCGGTTAATCAATTGTGTACATTCACCGATTTTCAAATCGACCCACCAATCCATGATACAATGCGTCTTGCAATTTTTGTGCATGCAGCACAGACTGTCTCAGAAAGTGCAAAATTTACTATAGTCACCCCTAGAGCGAGGACTCAATGCCTATATCTGCGTGCGTATACAACAGCTGTAAGCAAAATTTACATTGTTTTCTCTTCTTTTTTTTTATAACGGTGTAGAGAAGTAGATTACCTGCACTGTAAATGTTTTTAGAAATGTCGACAAATTATACATACTACGCGAGCTTTTTCGTTTTTTATAGTAACTTTAAGTGGCTTTTATTTAAAGACTTTTTAAAAAATATAACGTATCAATAATTTGAAAAAAGGTAAATACGGAGAATAACGTCCATTGTAAATATCGGTGCAATAGCGAGACCTAAAATTAATATTATTTGCGTCACAAGGCGTTCAATCACTATTTTAACGAGAAAAAAAATAATAATTGAAAGAATGCCTGCTTTGATCTCGTGCCAGTGCGCGTTAATTGGTGAAATATTATTGCAAGCTTGTCAAACAAACGTTATTTATCGACGTGTAAATTCGGGTCCTCGAAAATGCCTTGTTAGTGTGTTACGCTACCAACTTTCCGTCTAGTTTTATTCAGTTGGAGAAGCTTTTGAGGGTGTTATTATCTGTCGAGCTAGGACTTAGTAACGAAACAAATTGAGTCGACGATGACGATTAAGAAGAAATAAATACACTGGAACCGTCCCGTTGTCAAGTGCTCGGAGATGAAGCTACTTGTCTCTTATCGACAAATCGTTGTCACGCTACCATGCTCGGGGTAGCGAAATAGTCGACGAGGTTTGACAAGCAAATGGTTCCAGTGCAATCAGGCCGTACTGTATATCTGTACTCCGCGAGACAATGACTGGAAATGAGTATTCCTCTTTGCTGAAGGTATAGAACTAAGATTTAAGAATATAGAGAAAAAAATAATAGAGGTATTCCCATTGATATTTTTGATGATACAAGACTTAGTTGCATTCGAACATTCACTACGAGGGTACTTGTAAAGAAATCGTAGTAAACGTACGCGCGTGCGTGTGAGTGCGTGCCCGAGAGTGCGTGTGTGTGTGTGTGTGTGTGTGTGTATACAATACATTGACCACGAATGATTTGACGCATAGACAATTTTTATAATGAAGCAAAAAAAAAAAACAAAAAAAAATTAAAACGCGAACGAAAGTGGTATTGTGATATGAGACTGTGTAGACACAGATAAAAAAAAGTGTAATATCGTAAAAATTCGATATGCTTATCGCGTTTGTACCCGTGGACTTTATTTTACACGCGAGGCCGTCGCGTGAAGCAAGATTGAAACAATAACGAAAAAAAGAAAGATTAAAACAAACCGACAATTAAGAACAACGGTTCAGAACCAAAGTTCGAGAGTGTAATTCCAAAGATTGATATTCGACGATAAATGTATTTTTTCGCGCGGGCATCCAGAGTCAAACCCATGGAGGGTCCCGTTTTTTTCTGGCTATTGGAAGTTAGGGAAAAAACGAAAAAAGTCGCCAATTTCGCATTTTTTATTTGTTACATTGTGTTTCAAGCTGAAGCGTGAATTTATTATTTCGAGCGTAAAATTCGGTGAGAGGGGTATACATTTTCGATTACTTTACGAGTGCCCTAAACGACAAGCCAATCATTTAGTGTAAGCGTCATCGAACGATCGTATTGCCACGTAGTTTAGGACAGTTTTGTTAATATTATTGTTTCAACAGTCGCAAGTACGAATCTATTCATCGTCACCGAACCCGCCCCCGTTAATTTAACTTCCGTCGAGTAGATCGCGTCTCATTGGAAAAAAAACAAACACATACAACAACAACAACCTTGTATTAAGTTAATGGTTAATCATTATCGATATCGACCCGCCTCCCCCATGCTCGATCGAATAAAATAAGACTAAGACATACCAAATGAGAAATGTAAGAACAAGTTTTGTTAGATTTAGTACTATCAGCATATCAAGAGAGCAAACAAGAAAAAAAAAACAAAAAGATAACTAAATAAATGCGCTGAAGCACTCTGTATTGCCTGTACGACACGTTCCGCGGACTGAGGCATGAGCGGGACGCACAAGACCACTTTTACTCTAGCAAGAGTATACGACTAGAAGTATTAAAAAAAGAAAAACACAAAAACAAAAAACAAAAAATATATAACGTTAATAATCGCATACAGACGGTCCAAAATGAGTGGCCATATTTTTGAGAGACCATTGCCGAATTTGCATTCCATCGCATCGCTCGGTGTGTGTGTGAAAGATTGGTTGTTTCCAATATACATATTTTTTTTTTAATTTCATTAATTCATTAATAATTGCGTGACCGTTGGTTTGGCTCGTCAATTGAAGCGGCAAACCGTCCCGGCACCGCCAGACACGACGAATTATTTGTACAAATTTTTTCACTCATTAAAATTTAACGTAGAAAACGAAAAATGATCTAATTAATACACGTATTCATTTTTTAAAAATAAATGTCCGGCAATTATTATTTATGGTGGATGAAAGCGAAGTATGATGGTACTAATTAGGATATAAATGCACAGTCGAATAAGACGATGAACCTTTTCGCCCGTAATACCCGTATATTTAGGCCCCGTTTAGTCCACGACGAAAAAAAAAATAATAACAAAAACTGTTGGCCATTCATTTGAACCTGTATTCGTATAATCCACGCGCATCGGGGGTTCCACGTTTATTGTTATTATAACCGAGTCCGACTGAGGATGCGTGTAACCGCGCATCGACATTGTACTACTACTACAACTACTACGAGAAGAAGACAGGACAAGACTAGCCTATCAGGGCGAAAAAACCAAGATGCCACTTATTGCGGCTATCGCACCATGAGACTAAAAAAATCGATATCATAATTATGTGTCGTTTGATATAAACGAGTAATGAGTATAGTATAATGTATCATCGTTTTATACACAACTTAATTATAAAGAAGGAAAAAAAAGAAGAAAAATGAAAAAAAAACTACCGTACACTATGTACATTCCTAGTATACACTCTCTCACTCTCATACACATTGCATTGCGAGCGCATTAAGGAAGCGAAGGAACGATGAGGAAGGAGAAAAAAACGCATGGACCTATTGTCATTATTACCATATAAATATATTTATAATAATTACATAGATTATTTGGAACCGAACCACCGCGAGAGATACGTCGTCATGCCCGAGATCATTAAAATTCTGTATCCGAATAAACTCGATTGATTCATTGACGCGTGCATTCCCGATCCGGTGAACCGACGAGTTTTTCCATCCAGCGAAGAAACTCAAATTTCACCAAAGTGTCTGTCTCATGTAGAATGTAAGTTGAAATTACGCGACGCTCACAAAGGGCGTCGAAGACAGTCTAAAGACCCGAGCATGAGAATGGATATTAATCAAATGGAAATACCAGTCGATTCTATGATGCCAGATGGCGGAAGGATCGATTGGGTTGCGCGCATAGTGATGCGAGCTTATGACATTTCACTCTCGTTGTTTGTCGTCACACGAGAATCATACACATACACATCTATAAACACACGCCTTCGAGACTCCATACCGATCATCATTCACTTAGTCCGATATTACCAGATCTGAGAACGCGACAGTGGTCGAATAAAAAAAAAACACAAGAAGCGAGGTGAAATCAAAGCGTGGCGTAAATACATAAAAAATATCTCACCGCTGTCGTGCTCTCAAAAGCTGCGATAAATATCGAAATTCTTAGCCAAAGTTAGATTTTTGCGTTTTATCGTTAGTTACTTGACTCTTCGACACAGACACGAGATATGTTTGACATAATTATCATTATAAGTAATGTTATTATTCATTTTAAAAAATTATCGTTTCAACTGAAGTATAATCGTGGTAATTTATAGTCTAGAAGAACAATATATTTAGCGTATAGAGATTTAAAAAGTATACATAATAAAGTATATATATTGATAAAATATTATTGAGATCGCAATTAGAGATTTGGAAGTGCATACAATGCTAGGGGAAAAAAGTAACGAAAGGTGGACTCGATTGTGAGAGGGCAAGGAGTGGTTCGGAGAATGAGGCACGGAGGGACGGAGAGAGAGGGAATAACGAGGGAGACAGGCGAATCGCAGTGCGTAGACTTAGATTCGCCTAAGGAATTTTTCCAGAGCAGTCGAAGGCTGCTCTCTCGCAGAAGAATATTCATTGATTGAACAAAAAAAAAAATAATAATAAAACAGATCAGTAAGTGTAAATGTTTGTAAACAAATTATGAAACATTATTTGTTCAGTGCCTACATATTTACACAGTAATAATAAAGATGAGGATTAGTGAAATGGTCGGTTGATCGATTGTTTTTCCGTTCGCGCTTCTTTCCACGGCATCCTTAAACCTCTTCGACGACACCTTTGCTTCGTTCCATTTCCCTGCCCTGCCGGATATTCAAATTAGGCGCCCCGATTTTCTCGAGACGTTCTATTGGAGCTAGTTGACGCACTAAATCGAGAACGTCCCAATCGGCGATCGCAGTCCTCCCCTCCCCTCTACACCGATTGCCCTTTCCTCAGTGGCGGGTCACCGGTTGGTCTTCTACGAAATATTCCGGGAATTAGCGGCTTCGCGCACCAGTTGCGTTCGAAGGGCCGTCAAGTGTCGATTGTGCTTTACCATACGTATATTTTCCGGTGCACTGGCTTATCTCGCCTGATCAGTACTTCTAATTTTTTGTATTTTAAATAAAATCCGTCTACGATCTCTTAACTCGAATCGTACATCGCAATGATGAAGGTGATGACCACTCAACAACTTCAGATGCCGGTGCTGGCAAACGCTTTTTTCCCGTTTAATCCGAGTCTCGAGGACGAGATGAAGCGGCTCTTTGTCAACTTCACAGTCACACCGGTTGCGTTCTCGAGGCCAAACGGTAAGTTATTCTTTTTTTTTTACCATATATTCTCGGTTCGATAGAAATCCGAAGGAATATTGACACTCGCCAACGAAAAATGTGCAAAACTTGCTGTACCTCGTCGCATGTACTTTTCGCACAAACTTCGTTACTGGATATTACGAGCTAACGCTAATAAGCCACACGATTATTGGAATAGCCCAACTGACAATGAAGTCGAAGGCATTCTCATCATTTTTTTGAAATTATTTTCTCATCATTTTTTTCAACACAATTTGCTATCCCATGAAATTTGCAGGCCAGTGGACGAAATCTTGCCGAAGCGCGTTAGCTTGACCTTGCGATGCGCCAGAGTCCTTCGATCTTCTGTTTAGAATCGAACTGTGTCATTATTATTATTGTTATTATTATTATCCTTTGTTCTTTGTTCGCACGAGTTAAAAGAATCCGGGGATAGGATTTCATTTGCCACTTGATTTTATACCAAAATCGAATCTAGTATAAATACCCGTGGGGGTCCGACGAAACCGTGAATAGTAAGAACGTTCGTGCCCTATCGCGTCGGTTGGACGCGGCCCGGGGGGGGGGGGGTCTTGAGCTGTGCCCGTCTGTTTGTAAACAAATGAGCGCACCACGGTCAAGCCCCAACTATAAACTTGGTGTATCTGAGAGATCTTGAACGGAAAACGTCGATATTAACGATTTAGAACTCGGGTCAGTGTGCAATACACTATATTGGAAGCCTGAGAAATCGGACATTCGTTGTTTCGCGAGATCAGGATTGTATGACTGAACGAATATGAATATCCTTCGACGAGTACAATGTTGCGCGGCAAAAGATCAATGGGTTTTGCGGCTTCTACCTTTCTCTCCCTCTCTCCCTCTTTGACGAGTTAACGTATGTATTCATGAGGTATGAAAAATAAGAGTTTGTTGCAAGTTCGATCGGTTATTAAGGAGGGAGTCTCGCTGCGCGCTGAGTTCGCATAAGTTCGACAACAATAAGAGAAAATTGCAAGTACTTCTTGATGGTGTAAAAATCTGAAAAAATCATGTATACGAAAGGAACTGAGAAGATTAATTTTGCATAATAATAATCGCAAAATGTTATTAACAAATTCATCAAAAAATTAATTGGTTAACAAATTACCCGGCAACAAAACTTT